>JAQQZY010000020.1:12960334-12974663 GCA_030068375.1 Ostorhinchus rueppellii | reverse complement strand
TATCTGAGAAACGACAACCAACTAGGACTTTGGACTGAATTTGTCTTTATTTATGACTCAAATTTGGTAAAGTTTAATGACTTTTATTCTGGAAGCATTTTACTTGTAGACCAGTGTTAGCTGCCATTCTCTGTTTGCTACAATTTACAATTAACTCAAACAATAACTTATATTTTAGTACTATTAAGCACTTAAAGAAGCCATATTATTGACATATTCTTCTTGATCTCTTGCTTAGATTCCAGTTCTATTGTGGTTCAGTTTAAGGCTTTTATTGCTGTAAAATAGCTGCACTTGGTATAAAAACCATTGCTTTTGTATCTATTTATTCTAAAATCAGATTTTATTGAAAAGCATCACCTGTGTGGTCTATTTGTTTCCTCACTTTTACATCTCTGAAAATGTCTTCAGTCAAATAAAAGAGTATTTCATTTCAATACTACAGGGTACTTAGAGTGTTTAAAAGACACTACAACTATTTGAGTTTAGATAATTATATGTAAGTAGTAAGAATATGTTTGTGGTTTTCTAAGTATGTTTTGTTTAACCTTGGCCTCTTCATCTCAAATCTGAACAACTTTAGCGGACTCATTGCTGTCCCATGTGGCCTGTGGAGAGAAAACACCCTTTCTGAATGCAGACAAAGCCAACTTGTTTTTCATTTAACACAGCAGAGGAGGAAACAATGAGGCTGTCAGTTAAATTTCAAAGGAAGAGATAAAATAAAGGTCAGTAAAACATGATACAAATACTACTGTCAGCATGAATACTGCCGTTCATACTGCCGTCAGTGAAGGATACAACAATGGAGAAAGAAGTGTTGAGATCATTTGCTTAAGTAAAAGGACTAAAATAGTGGAAAATACTCAACTACAAGTAAATGTCATGCACTCGGAACCTTAATTAAAATCATTTTCAGTATGATGTAATTAGAATGAAAAGTAAAAGAAGTCATTGTACAGTAGAATTGTCTCTTTGGACTCATTACTGCTCCATTCATATATGCTTAAAATATGCTTTGAACAGTTTATCCACACCCATGATGGCTTGAAATTGGATATTTATTAAATACAAAAGAAGTTCTGCAATCTAAACTAATGCACTGATAACGTATCAGTGTTACTGGGTTCATTTTACTGCTGGAAGTGTTTAAGATTGAGCTCATTTGACTACAATAAGATCATCTCTATACTATCTCTACTATACAATTCTCTCTTCTATTATATTATCATATATTTGTACCACTGCAGTCTTGTGACATTTATATATTTAATGAGCATGAAAAAAAAATGTTTTCAGCTGTGAGAAATTGCATTTTCTGATGAATCTAATACATTTATCTCAATTAAACTAGGACTGACCTATTAAAATGAACCAATAGATGCAGATTTTACCCACTTAATCAACTTACCTGGAGAGTATAGTAAGTATAGTAACATCAACACTGTATATGGAGTCACAACTCCTACTCAAGACATTTGCTGGGTTTGGCTAAAGCAATTATATTTCAGTAACTTTGATGCATCGTGAAAATATAT
Organism: Ostorhinchus rueppellii; assembly: GCA_030068375.1. NCBI lineage: Eukaryota > Metazoa > Chordata > Actinopteri > Kurtiformes > Apogonidae > Ostorhinchus > Ostorhinchus rueppellii. The sequence goes on along the minus strand of JAQQZY010000020.1, from coordinate 12,973,125 downwards.
CCATGTGTTTTCTTGATACATTGTACATCTATATACTGCTTTTATGATTCCACTTGATTCAGGCTGAAATAAATGCACCAGTCATGTCACTCACCATAAAAGGGACTTGACTATCACACCTGTACATGGAAAAAAAAACATCTCACTAATCCACAAAGAAAGGTGCTGCTGCTGTTTTTGAATTGTACCAGAACAGATTCCAGCCTGACTCACGTTGTCCTCAATTCCTAAAACAAGCTCGTGCAGCATTAACTCCACCACTCTGACGCACACAGACGTTACACGAGGAAAAACAGCACAACCTGCTTGTTCGGTAAAGACGTGATCGGCACTAACAGGCTAAATGAGTACCATGTGGCGAACATGAAGCCTCCCTGCCCTCTGCTCTTCAATATAGTGGGATGAACATCAGAAAGGATGGGCTGACGAGATACATATGTCGAACACTACATTACCACATGTGGGTGTACAGCAGCAATCTCCTCAGGTCAAGGGTCTCAAATTTTTCAGCTTGAGACCCAAATTATGTCTAAACACTGATACCCTGAGAGCAAGATTTATTGCAATAAAGAGTCCCTCCAAAATTTGCCATTCTAAGAAATTAGGTGTGTTAATGAACTCTGTTTTAGACGCTGTGATGAAGAAATCTGGTGTATGTTAGGGGATGCATCTGCACAGTAAAACCTTAAATACAGCGAGATCAACAGGTACTATACTTTGGTCTACGTGGCTCAAATTTTAAGCAGACATTATTGCTGTGTAGGCACTCAAGCTGTTCCTCCTGGAATGTCTTTGTCTGTTTTCCAGAGGGAAACCATATCCATGATATTCCTGCCTGTGTTAGGCCATCGAGGAACGCCAGAACCCAGCCCGCCCAGTGCATACCTCCGGCCTCCTTCTTATTGGAAAACTAGGATAGCGCACGGAGGAAATGCCTGGCATATTCCCAGAACAAAAGGAGCAATCTAGACATCGAGGGCAAAGAGGAAAATATATTAAGTTAAAATTAAAGACATTTTTGTCATATTCAATCCACAAAGTCAAAAATCAGAATCAGATGAGGTTATCCGGGCGGAGAAACAAGGGGCGCTGGGTGATACTTTCAACCTGGTTTGGATACAGCTCTAAGCGGTTCAGACACATAAGAGTGTGTGTATGTGTGTAAGTCTGAAGTGTGTTGTGTCTTGTGAGTGGTGTAGACATTAAGTGGCTGACATTAGATCCAGTCTTTGCGGGTTGGTCCACTCGCGTGGCTCCTGATATATGTGTGTGTATCTGTGCACGTGCACATGCGTGCGTTCCAGAGCGTGCACCTGTGTCATATAAATCCGCCATGAGCTTGCTCCCGAAGCAGTGCTACATTTCCAATAACAGTCACAGAGAGGGCTCGAGGCGAGGGGTGGAGAGATGGCTACTGTACGTTGCTGTAATAGAGCACAGCTGTGTGTGTACTTGTATGTGTGCTGTATGCATGTGTGTGTTCAGAACATCAGAGGGGGTTTGCACACAAACGTGTTATTAAGGGTGGGAGAAAGTTGGCGCATTGCTTGTAAATTTAAGAAATTGGTTTTTGATAGCATTTGGCTGCTGTTGAAACAAAGGAATTCATGTTTTGATGTAAATGTATATCTGTTCTATTTGTCAACCGCAGTGCTGGTTATACAAAAGAATTTATATTACCAACACTGCTATTTTTGCAAGGAAACATGATGGTTTATCATAATATCTATTTGCAATATTTTTTCCAGCCCAGGAATTGTGACACACCTATTGCAGCAATAAATACTGATTAAATAATGATAGTCTTTACTTGACAGGAATATAAATATGGGGTATTTATGAATGAATTGTATTTGCATTTACACTCTGAAAAGACCACCGACAGTACATATATGTATGTCATGTATGGAGTATCTGTTAAAACTTTGTCCAGACCCTTTTTTTTTTTCAATAATGTTACCACAAATTAGACCAAGCCTCCTGAAAATTTTACAATAGAAAAACAAAATCCCAATAAAAGCCAAACAACTTCAACAATGTGCGATGCATATTGAATACTGAGATCAAACCTTGTGTATGATACAAAAAAACGGCATCATTTGAGGGAGGGGGGCAATGCAATGAGCAACAACTGACTTGATGTGCTGGCCTTGTTGTTATGTCTGGTGATATCTTAGATGACCCGTAAAAGAGACGTAACCTATTATGACCAAACTTATGTGGCGACCATATTGGATTGTTTTTGCAAAAAGACTCCACAAGCCACAACAATTACAGTAATTTTCCCAAACATCCCATCCTTCCACCTCATCTTTGATCAGGTGGCATAAAACTACTGGCCATGCTTTTAAAAGAATCCACTCCACCTCTGCAATATTTTGACACATTTCAAACAGTTCTGAATGAACCATTGTGCTTTGAAATGAACTACAATCCAACTGGTATCAAACCAGCTCAGGAAACTGTAAACAGGGCTGACACTGAGTGATAAAATCATATGTTGGTTGAATACAGTATGAATATAAAGGTTTCCATGTGACTGCATTATGACCCACAAAACATATCTGTTACAGCAAAGTAGCTGCATACAGTATGAGCCTAATTTTAGGGGTTTTGTCTTAGAAATGTGTCAGGTGGTTTATATATATCAGAGACAGGCAGAAGAACATGAGTGTATAATGAAAGAAAACAAATAAAGACATAAAGACTAAAGAAAAAAGGACAGGGTATGAGAGAGAAAAGAGAAACTCCACGCCATCAGAGTGTAGCAGGAGGCTAGATGTGGGCCCAGGATGCCTCTGTGTTTTAACTCTGTGGTTTAACTCTAGAGTTCTTCTTCTCTCCTGGGAAATAAAAACATTCTTGTTTTCCCTCCAAATGAGCGTTCTGGGGGCAGCCAGATGTGCAAGAGGGGAGGAGGAGGAGGCTCTTCTCCTCTCAGACTAAACTGAGGGGCTGGGCGAGGGGACCTCCAACACCAGCTCCTCTCCTCCAGGAGAAGCAGCCCAAAACCTCGCCTTTCACCTCTGACCCCTCACCCCTGACCTGAGGGAAGGGGAGGGGAGACTCTGAAGAGCTCAGAGAATGTAAACAGCGAACGTACAGCCCGAATTTCTCCAGTAATTTTTATGACCTTCCTGGAGTGAAGCCCAACATATGAAACATTTAGTTTCATCTTATCTGCGTGTATACGAAAAGCTACATAAACAATATGTTTGCATGTGGGACTAGCTTCTTAATTCAACCTTCCTTATTCTCCGAAGTAATTGAGAGAATTGCGTCAGCCATCTATTCTGGCCTTTTGGACACCGAGGAGGAGAATACCATCAATCCTTCCGGGACTTTGCGAGAGACCACCGGCTAACTTGGAGAAGAGGTTGGGGAGGAGGAGAGGGAGGACACAGGTTCGAGCCCTGAACCACGGGTGGAGAAACCAAGAGGTGGAGGGAGGGAAAGATGTGAGGAGATAAGAAGGTGAGGGAGAGTGGGATGGAAAGGAGGAGGAGAGGGAATGGGGGGAGCGAGGTGTTAAGAAACAGAGTGAGGGAGTATGAGGTAAAGAGAGCAGGGAGGAGGAAAAGGAGGAAAGGAAGGATGGAGGAGGCCTCGAGGGAGCAAACTTAGTACAGGACGTCCTAATGTGGTGGAATGCTACTTTGCTGCCTTTGCATTTCCCTTCCTTAACAACCTCACTGCATATTAAATGTAACCTAGCAACAATAAGACTTTAGCCTCTTATGAAGAAAACATTTATGCATAGGGTGTGTATTATGGTACATCATAACAAAGCCCATGCATTCATACTGATGTCCGAGTCTTCATCAATACACCTACTCACTTATGGAGATTTCAAATATACAATATGTCTTTCTGATTTCAGTGATTTGCATTAGGTGTTTTTTTTGTTTTCGTTTCTTTCTTTAATCTTCCTGCAGTACATGAAGTAAACTGTATCTATATCACATAATATGACAAATGTGAAAAACAGAAAAACACGTCACATTGCAGGGCGTGAAAGGAAAATTAAGTCTAACACGTCTCACTGCACCTATTTAGTTCTCAATACAAAAGCAAAACACACGGTTCTCATTTTGTGACTAATATACAAGAGAATTCAGTTTAATACAACATAATTTACTGTAATCTAAGACTTCTTGGAAACACGGAGTTTGTGACTAGAACCAATCAGTTATTCATTCATATTATATTATCAGACAATCAAAGCAGATTCTGTCCCTTCACCAAAGGAACAAACAAACCCAGATCTGCTCTGACTTGACTTCAGCTGCACAAAGAATGATTTTGTTGGAAAAACGGCACAAAATGAGCTGAAAGCAAAACAAACCAGCGAAAAAACAAACAAAACTTTAATGCATTTGTCTGTCGAACACCGTATGAAAAATTCCACAAATAAGCCTCAAATCATGTGGCAAAAATAATAATAATTTTTAAAAATATTACTACGTAGTTTATCACAAAAATTGCAATTTGTCCTGGTTTAAGATTATTAAAATAAAAAACAAACGAAAAAAACAACAATGATCTGAACAGTCTAACTTTTTATAGTGGGGTGTTTTGCGGTGGGTTTTACACCTTTATGTAGGACTTAAATACTTACTCTGTGTACTCTTGATTTTGTAGCATTTACCGTATATTTTCCCCATTTTATTTTGCTATATTATTTAAATTGAAGGCTCAGCATCTTTCTAAAACTGACCACTTCGATTTTTACTCGTTATATTCTATCCTATCGGGCCAGTAAAGAATATACTAAAAAAAAAAAAGTTAGTGAATGAGTCTGTGTTATTTGATTACATTTTATCATCCAGTTACCGAGGTACCAAGTTGACTTAAGTAGCCCTGGGACATTTCCCTTCCAACTGAACTGAACTGAACAAATGCCCTCTATTTTCTGCCTCGGGGTGCAGGTCAATCAGAAATCAGCTCACGGGGCAACAGTCCAAAGGTTCATTTCTCTACCTCTCACACTAACAGTTGTGAGATTGTTGCGAGTCAGATAGCTGGCATGGCATTCTTCTCAACAGGAAGCGGCCTTTTTCTCTGCACTCCCAGACCTGGCATGCTAGGAAATCAATGCACTGCCCTCATAAAAGCCCTCACTTCCTGTCTATACAGGAAACAGTCAGTCACTCTCCTGCTCCTGATATCCTGCAGGTCTCAGTCTGTCTGTGAGATTGTTGTGCCAATCAAAACATGTTTATCAATGAAAACAAGAGCAGGAATGCGACCTTATCGGTACGTCACTTGTTGCCTAAGAGCGAGTGCTGAGATTGAAAGATTCTGCGTGATGAATGTAGTGCAAAGCAAGAAAAGCCAATGAAACTGTTCAATCACAGACAGGTCAGCGCAAAGGGAGCTGACTGGATGCGAAATGTGGCTGCATCAAAGTTCACATCGGACATCTTTCCTCCCACACAGTCACAGAGTCTTTACAGCTTCTCTTTTTCAGGAGTATAAACTCTTCTTTTCTTCTTTCATGCTGAAACATTTCTCTAGCAGGACAAAGTCTCATGTTGCTGTTTAAGGGGAAAAAAAAAAACATGCAAGCTGATGTAAAATGAAATGGAGCGCTAACAATAAACTCTACTCCTGCCTTCTGCAAACAATCAGCGCCTGGTGCTCTAGACTGTGTGAAAAAGAAACGATGTGTAAAGAACAGACAGACAGAGCCCACTGCAACATCTCTGCTGGGAATCCTTTTATCCTCTTCTAATGTCTTGATTTCTCCCATGTTATTGCATCTCTTTAACTCCTACACTAGAGGTGCTAATCCAGCGCTGGCAAAAACTGGTTGGATGGTTGTCAACTCTGTTTCCTACAGGTGAAATATGCCCACCACCACCACATCAATTACCCCCCCCTCCCTTCCAGCTGCTGAGCTCTTATTTACAGGCTGAACCTGGAACCTGGGATTATGGCAACATTTGACCTCTCACCTTCGCCCCTCCAAGACGACCCTGTGCACCATTAATCTGCCTCTTACCCAATCTGATGACTCACTTAAAGGAGAGGGGGGGGTGTTCCCAGGTAATATGAGAACAAGATGGCAGATCTACCTGCTGTAATGTGAGCTCAGGACAAACGGCTGCCAATTAGAGTAGAGGGGCTTCGACTGACAAAAACTTCAGGGATCAGGGGCTCATTTTACATCGCTGGGGTTTGCCACCCGGTGGAACGTCAAGCAACATCTGCACTGTGAGAAAGAGCACACAACTGAGGTATTTGCGCACAGAATTCATTTTTACTTTAAAATAGTTTATGCCACCATACATGACATCCCTTCTGAGGTGAGAAAACTGTCTGTATGAAATATAAAGCAGGAAATTAACCCTTTTAAGACTGCTATTATAACACGCCGCCTAGCTGTCTTCATGTTTATTTGCAATAAAAGTGTCGGAAAATGTATTTTTTTTGCTCTTTTGTTTTCAGGAAGAATCTAAATTTCAATATCTGGCCATTAATTATTATCATAAATATTAAATGCTTAAAGCAAAAAAAAGTGTGTTTTGATTTAAAAAAAAAATCCTGACATTTTGAGCATTTTTATCAAAATCAACTGCAAACATCTATTCCAAAGCTTTTTCAGATTGCAAAACTCAACTTGTAGCTATTTTACATCTGTTCAAACATGCTTTTTGGACTTGAGCATTTGGTATCCATATTATGGCTTCATTTTTTTTTTTTTTTTGTTATTTCCAGGCACATTTTGCTTGTGTGGAAGTCTCTGAAATAGTTTCTTTTTACTTGAAATAGAGTTCCACACTGCTGTCGTACAGTGTTATTGTATATAGTATTGGAAAGCTCAGGATCTCAGCTTTCTGCTTCTGTTTTGTGGATAACTCAAATGGCTCAGGAGTTACAGTCATTTGAGTCCTGTAAAGTGGCTGTAAACTGTAAAGGCCTGCAGAGATTGCAGTTTTAAAGGGTTAAATGATCTCCTACACTGAAGCAAGTTAACTAAAACCAGCACTAAATGAATCTGAATCACATTCATGAAAACAAAACAAAAGAAAATTCATTTGTTTGTAAAGGAATAATTGATCTTCAAGTTTCAAAAAAGTAATGGGGGAAATGTTTTCCCCAAAATGTGGTTTCACTTATAAAAACACTGCAACATGTGAAGTGATGTTCACAGGTCAGTGGCAGCACATTGTGAATGCTAGTAAACACTAGCTTAAGCTGCATCTACGACAAGCATTCAAGCTCGGTTACCTTTAGTTTATATATTTATTTATTCTGTGGGTCTATAAATGACAGGAGTCAGCATCAACTCTACTTTCATTTCAGAATACAACAGTAAGAGCAATGTCATTTGAGTAAAATAATGCAGACTCCCTTGATATTTCTATGAAAAGATGAAGCAGCTCTTTCATATTTTCTGTTTATTTCTAAATCGAAGCCTTTTTATTTATTTGGTTTTCTTTTGTATCAGTCTCGTAATCTGTCAAACATACCTGACATGTTTCAGCGGTAAACTTGCGTCTTCGTCAGAGGTGTCACAAGATGGTGTGTGACGTGTTTAAGATGTCTGATGTTGGAAGCATTTTTGCTTTGCGTTTTGGCTGCCAACATTACTTCTAAATACACAACTCAGTGTACAACAACTAATGTGTCCTTAGAATAAGTGTGAAAAAGTTCTAAAAGTTGAGTGGCAACTTGCTTAAAACAAAGTAGCTGATATTTTTTGACACACTCTACTTGGGCTGCTCGAAAATGGAAAAAAAAATATCACGATTATTTTGGTCAATATTGAAATCACGATTATTCAAACAATTAATTTCACAATGCATTTATTCAGCATTTCTCTCTCTCTAAAATATATACTTTACAGCTGTTTTGCAGTGGAATGTATTGTGCATGTGCGTCTCTCAGAAATGGTGTAAAGAAAAACAGAAAATACATTGTTTCAACTCTATTATATTAGTTTTGAGATCATTTGACAACAAAACCGTAATCATGATCAAAATGCGATCAACTGCACAGCCCTACGCTCTATCATACAAAATTAAAAGTCTTTAATAAATACAGCTTAAGGAAAATGATGTTTTTCAACAGATTCAGCAACAGTCAAACACAATAAGTCTTATTAGCTTGATTGGACACTCAATAAAGCAGTGAATGGAGCTCTTGTTAAAAGAGCAAAATGAGAAACAAGACTCCATAAGAACCTGAGCGACTCCACCTGGCCTTGCAATGTTTATTATTACCATTATCCAGTGGTAATGGGTAAAAGTTGAAACAAATACTAGTGCACCTGTTAATTCCACCCCCAGGGAAATGGGCCCACAGACTCTCCAGCTATTTCCTGTGGCCTTGGGGAGGGTGCAGGATGGGCAAGCAGAACCAGATGATGGGGTGTTTGGAGTTTGTATCAGAGCAGTACAGCCCTGAGAGTAGCGGCCATCGGGGAGGAAAAGTCAGGAGGTGAAAGGTCAGGCTGGGGGTGCAGAGCCACACCCGGTACTACAAGATGAAGCCGAGGAGGAGGGGTGAAGAAGAGGACCTGAGCCATTCATGTCAATCTGTTCCAGATCCTGAGATAAATGGGTGTATTGGATCCAGACATGAGGAGGAGATCTGTATCTGAAAAGTCAGCCCATGGATGCGGATAGAGGAGTCCGATTCAGGAGTCATGATGGTGGTGAAGCAATTTATAACGTTTCACTGGTAGCAAACTTGTTAAAACTAATCAGCTATAAAACACATTGACAGGTGTCTTGGTTATTTACAAACAAAAACAAAACAAAAAAAAATCCAGATATCTGATTTTTTTTTTTTTTTACGATAACAAAAGTAAATATCTTTGGGATCTGACCAAAAAAAGACATTTGAGCTCGTCATCTTTGGATTTTGGGACACACTGATAACCAGATTTAACATCTTCTCATATTTTATATCAATTAACTATTCATTTATTGGTGATGAAGATACTTGTAAGCAGGAGCTCTATTTGATACCAATACAAACACATATTCCTGCTTATTACTCCAGTTTAGCCCTCTTCTGTGTGGGAATTAAGTTGTCCTGAACATTTTATGTTCATAATAAAGTAAACGTAAGCCCTAACACTTATCAACATGCCTTAAAACAGTAAAATAAAACTGAAAAGGATGTGATTCATGTGGATTAAGCTTAAGTTCAAGCAAGTATGATAACGTTTGTGTGAATTAGGGCAGGTTTCATTTTAGGTTCATGCATGTCATCCATGAATAAGTTGTATTTTTATACACAAAGAGCATGTGTACAGGCTAGGCACATCAGTTTCATGTTTCATTTCTGTTTCGTTGTTGTTCTGCTTCATCCTCTGATTGACAAAGCAATGCAATCCTCATGAAATAGACGATTTGCAACAGGTTTTCAACTGGATGCATTTCTCAATTCCCGTTCCTCACCATAACTTATCAGATCTAGTCCAGCCAAGTCATATAGTTTGTAAAGATTTATATTTATTGCCTCTTGACTCTGTAGTTCCCCGTCACAAATGATTTAATAAGAGATTATTCTATCTGGCAGCGTCAATATTAATAAAAGGAGGTCAGGAAACTCACCAAAATAAAGGTGATGTTAAAAAAAAAAAGTGTCAAAGTCAAATTAGTTTTTAACCCTTTCAAAGCAAAACAGATCACACGACAGAGCTAAAGGTGCGCTACCTGAATTACTTTATTATTTTCCCCTTAGGCGTCAACATACACTGGTATAGAGACTCTCCCTCGGCCCACCCGCCTCCTGCACTTTGGTGTGAAAACATGATTCCTTCACCCTCATCATCCTCCGCCCCTCTTGCTCCTTCTCTTCTCTCGTCCCCCCTGCTGTTCGGTGCTGAGGGGAATTAGAAAGCATAACAGCCGAGAGGTCCACTCTCATGGAACACCCAGGTCGCTCCCATCTCCCCTCCCCTTCCCTCTGCTCCACCTCCTCCTCCTCCTCCTCACAGCTTCCTGCTCACACAGCAGGCCCTTTCTTCTCCCAGACCCGGGTTTCAGGAGGAGCCGGTTCAGCAGCGCACCACAACGGTGAAGCAGGGCCATAAAGACGGGTTCTGAGCTATGGGGTTAGGACGGCCGGTGAAATTGAGCATGTCAGTACTAAATCCATCACAGGCAGGAGAAGGGGGATGCACATAAATATAGTTTAAAGAAGACAGGGGGAGGGCGGAAAGAGGCAAGAAAAAAAACAAAGCGTGAGTGTGGTGGTGAAGGGGACAAGGGGGAAAGGTACAGGGAGCGGAAAGAAATGAAAATGGGGGAGCAGTGTGCTAAACACCTGAGTCTTAATTTGGTTCTGTGCTGATAGGCTGTTCAGATCTATGAGAGTTAATATGCACCACCTGAAAACATGCAGCTACAGTTGTGCTCATAAGTTTACATACTTCAGCAGAATTTGTGATTCTTTGGCCATTTTTCAGAGAATATGGATGATAACATAAAAACTTTTCTTTCACTCGTGGTTAGTGATTGGGTGAAACCATCTATTACCAAACAAATGTGTTTGCTCTTTTTAAAAACACACTAAGAACAGAAACTACCCAAATGACCCTGATCTGAAGTTTCCACCCCCTCGTTCTTAATCCTTTGTGTTGGCCACTTTAACATCAATGCCAGCTGAAGTCTTTTGTGGTCATTGTGGATGAGGCTCTTTATTTTCTCAGATGGTAAAGCTGTACATTCTTCTTGGTAAAACACCTTCAGTTCCTTTAAGATTTTGAGTTGTCTTGCCTGAACTGCATGTTTGAGACCTCCCCAAAGTGGCTACACTGGCCCAGGACTTTTTTTTGAGGAAGGCACTTTTGATCGGGCCGCGAGTTAGCCCGGTTCTCTCAGATGTCATGTCTCTGTTACAGTAATGGTCCTGTAAGAACCTCACGATGACATCATCATATCGCGTCCATTTCTGTAGTAACATCACTAACAGAAAGCACCAAAACGAAGCAGCAGCAGAGGAGGAAATCACAACAAGACTGGACATGGACCGAGTTGGGATGTTTGTTGCGTTTCTGCTGTTGCTGTCACAGTAATGGGATCAAAGGTAGTTGTGTTGTGAAATTCCTGCAGCAACTACTCTTTTAAAATTGGAGGTTGTTTGTCACGATCTGCTACTGTCACTTGCAACAACCAATCTGCGCGACTTAGCCACTAGTACCGCCCAGCGACTCTACCGGGCTGTTCTCGAGTACCTACCCTTGAGCAGGTACTCGGTTCCTGAAAATGGCCCTGTCGAAACGGCCCAGTCAGTGGGGACACGTGCATACTGTGAAGTTCCTATAAAACACGCCGAATGATATTGACTTCACGAGATTGACATGGCCACTCCTTCACCTTCACTGTTTTTCTGCTGTAGTCAATGACAGGTAGACTTGGCCTTGTGTTAGGGTCATTTTCATGTTGGAACATCCAAGACCATCCTATGTGCACTCTGTCAGGTTACGTAAACTTATCAACACAACTGTACACCAGGAACCACAACAGTGACTGATCAGGTTGAGTTACTCGTGCTCCACGTCATCAACGACAGTGAAGCAAACAGGAAAATCAGCACAAGATTATTTATTCTGGCGAGACCTACAGTGGGTTATGATGATGACCTCAGTAAACAATGACGACTGAAGCACCCAACTAAACAAGTTTTAAGCTTTAAGTACGAAGACAAGGAAAAAACATAATTCCCATCACTAATCAGCTGAATTAAACAAATACAATGGAATAAAGTTTGTCATGCTGTCATTTTTAGTTATTAATTCATGTATTTATATGTAGTTTTTCTTGTTTTATTTATTTTAGAATGCCTTTTAACAACAGAAAATTACACGGCCCCTTCCAGTTAATAAAATTTTTAAAAATGCTTGATGTTTACTTGTCTTGATAATACTCATACTGAGTTTTTTTGTGTACATTCCACACTATGTTGTACTAGACTAGCTTGTATCTTAGTGCCAGCTAAGTATAAAAATAAGTATAAAAATATTATATAAAAATAATGAATGAGCCCAATTAACCAAATCAACACAATTCACATTTCTGATTGTAAAGGCTACATAATGAGATAAATATGCAAATTTATTTTGTAGTATATTTCTATAGCACTGACTGCCTGCATGTAACTCTGCTGTCATACAACGCAGTGCTTTTGTTCAGTGTAATAAAACAGCTTGTCATTACAAAGGAGGAAGCTAACATGTCTACCCATTTACCAAATCAGTAGGACTGTTTGTGTACTTAGCATTATATGAATGAGGAAGATGATAAAACAATGTTATTATCGTCCAAACTTTCTTTGATGGATCACCATGACCCTGAACAGGCTTATAAAAGGCTGATAGTTGAATCTGAAGCTGCAAATTTCTAAAGTATGTAACATCCAACAACCATTACTATATTGTATATTATTGGTTTGGTTCCTATTTCTAATATACAAGACATTTAATTTAGTCTTGAGTTCAGTCGTTTGAATTAGATTGTTCCAATTTTCAGCCCAATAGAAGGAAGTTACAGCAGATGATTATCACTAAATAAAATAAAATATATATATATATATATATATCCCTCATCAAAAAATACAACTGAAGTACACATTTTTCATGTTATTTTTTTACTCTGTTAAAACCTCTCCTCTTCTCCCCATTTTCTTTTTTTTTTAATTTAGTGATAGACTTATTTCACTGTCACTGTACTGTTATTATGCTCTCTCTCTCTCTCTCTATCTATATATATATATAGATATATATCTATATATATATCTATATATATATATATATATATATATATATATCTATA
>JAQQZY010000020.1:12931614-12943028 GCA_030068375.1 Ostorhinchus rueppellii | reverse complement strand
CCCCCCCCCCCCCCCCCCCACCCACCCCCCCCCCCCCCCCCCCCCCGCCCGCACAAACAAAAAAAAACATCTTTCAGAATCTAATCTAACTATTTTACACTCAACTTCTGGACCTTCAGGGACCATTCAACATTCCACAACCCAGTCTTTGTTTCGAACCCACCAAAGCTGCATTAATGTAGACCCCCCCCAACAGTAGCTCCACCAGATATGAGCAGCAAAAAGCTGCACAGCGTAGGGATGAGAACGTGTGTTTTAAAGCGTGTGCGTCTGTCTGGATTATGAATAATGTATGAGTGGCAGGGTCTGATTGATGTGGGGTATAAGGTTTCCAGCCAGCCAGCGGAGGGGCTGTGTGTCCGTGCCCAAACCCCAAACACACTGCTCAGCCGACTTCAAAGGGTGTGGTCTGGACTCGCTCATATACAAACACAAACTCCCTCACACACACACACACACGGAACAGCTACAACTTCAGATGCACAAACTCACTCACTCATTCAGTCACTTTTACACTGATGCACATGTACGTACACACTCTGCACGGACATACACATGCACAGAGGGTCTGGACTTCCTGTGCTCCCAAACAGGAACACACAGGCTGCAGTGTGCTGGACGGTGGGTCTGGGGTTTGGGCGGAGGGAGGCCTGGCTTTCCACACCTGTGTTTGCAGCAGTAATTAGGGGCACATGCTATTTTCGGGCGGTGAGCGTCCCTGTGCTCGCACACACTCTGAAGCACACAGAGAGCGCTCTCATTGGCCGTGGCGTACAGTACACGTAGGCTGGTGTTAGCAGCTTGTGTTTTCACTGGTTAGAGAGTGTGAATGTCAGTGGAAAGCTCTAAATGGCCTGTAAATACAAACAGTCATATTTCCAGTTCCAGGCCATTAAAGAGCTCATCATGGCGCACCCACGCAGACCTTCATGACATGACACACAGCAGACCTCGAGGACATTAGCTCTGCTTGGACGTAATGCAATCAGGAGAAGATAACACGTCACAGACTTTACATTCCCACACTGTCTCCCCATTATGTCAACTCATGATGCTGCTCACACACAATCTGTTGGTCCAGAATTGTAGACCTTTCAGCTAGCATTACAGGCATGGACTCTCTCCAGGCAATGAAAATGTTTGCTTCTAGGATTGTTCAGAATTCCAGACAAATTAAATCAATTTATGGCAGGCTATTATTAGTTACTAAACAAAAAAGGTGAAAAACAAAAACAAATAACTATGATGATATGCAAGGAAACATGGTTTATATAAAAACATTTGTTACCATAGTTTTGTCCATTCCAAAATGTACTAATCAGTGTCAAGTACAGATCAACATGGTCCATGGAAGTAATGATGGAATGTGTCTGTAATGTAAAACGCTGTAGTGAGCGTACACACAGCGGCGCTATGAAACAAATTCAACTTGATCAAATGCATATATACTGAATAAAAACATGATGAGGAGTTTTTCAGGTGAGAAAAAGCCATTTAATACTCACTGAAGTGTTATCCTACAGGCAAGTACAGCCTATGTAGTATCAAACTGATACACATAGCTAGATAGAAAAATCTGATTTGATTTTGACCTTAGTAAACGGGGGCATACTGTAACTGTTCTGAAACCAACATACAAAACATGATACATATGTTCACAGGCTCAACCACAACAGCAGCAACCTGGTGGCACCACTGCAGATACAGCTGTTCAACGTGCTCCTACTATGTCAACTAAATACTTTATTAGTTTTATATAAACTGATAATCATCACTATATTTTGTAAATGTTAAACATTACACCTGTTGTACCGTCTACGTACCAATTGCATGTGTCAGTGTATTGTTTTTGTGCCATGATACAAATGATGGATGGTGAAAGAAGTGTTATTTCTTTAGTTGCGTTCTAGTAAATACTACTAATAAAATAAATTTTTTTTTAAAAATCAATGATGATGTATAGGAGATTTGATGTTGATGGTTATGGGTCAAATACAGTGTAAAGCTCTTTTCCACGTCCCACCACTTCAGCAGATGAACACACCTTTTACAGCATGTTTTCCGCTTAAAATTTCTATATTTGTATTTTGTGTATCTTGAATCCTCCCAGCCACGTGGCCAGCACATGAGGTACTGTGGTGCCCACCTCACAGCATGTCACTCCAGTTCTCAGCTCAACATCTCAAGAAATAAAACAACCATGACAGGCCGTGACAGTCACCAATCTGCAAGGTCTATACTTTGAGGTTGTGCTGGTTTGGAGAGCAACGAAGCAAGCTATTGCGCTGTGAAAAACGTAAGATTTGTGAAGTCGGGGAGTAAACACAGGCAGGGTAAAACGTGCTTATTCATTCTCTTTCCTCCTCGCTCCCTCGCAATCTCGTAAACACACGCGCACAGTAATTACGTCTCATTAGAGCGTGCGGGGCCTTTCATGTAGCTGCTGAACATGGCCACCGTCTCTCCCCTCTGGCCCACAGACATAAACAAACACTTCAGCTGGCCTGCCCCCTGGAGCCATGGAGCCTCTGATCCACAATGGAAAGCTAGGGATTCCCCTTCGCCACGGTGCATGTCCCCACCTCTCTGTCCACAGCGCCACCCACAACATTTTCTTTAACTCCCATTCTGTTTCATGCTTTTCTTCTGTTCTTTCCCATGCTCTAAAACGAAAACAGCAAGAGAGTAAAAGAGCTGAAAACAGAAAAAACGAGAGGTTGAATTCTAAGAGCCGCCTGCCTGCTGTGGGCCAGTAATGATATAATGAGAGGACTGCAGTGTTTAGTGGGCGGCTCTTTTTATAGCAACTGTCAAGACAAATGTACAATCATTCACTTTGATTGAGTGACTATTTGTGTATTTATGCACATGTGCACCAGTCTGTGAGCAGCTTGTGTGACAGGAAGCTGACTCAGGGATTTTAAGGTGGGTAAATGAGATACATA
This sequence comes from Ostorhinchus rueppellii, assembly GCA_030068375.1. NCBI lineage: Eukaryota > Metazoa > Chordata > Actinopteri > Kurtiformes > Apogonidae > Ostorhinchus > Ostorhinchus rueppellii. The sequence continues at coordinate 12,940,083 of JAQQZY010000020.1, read as the reverse complement.
AAGTCAGGAAAAACTCAGACTGAAAGGAATCGACCTATAGCCTCTGTTATGTCATCCATCAGTTTCTGGACTACAAGTATGTATTTTGGATTTCACCATCTTTGCTTTAAGTAGGCACAAGTGACTGTTTGCACAAGAAGGTGGAGCTTGAAAAGGATGATGTAACATCTCTTGTAACAATAGACATTGTAATATATTACATTAACACTTCTTTATCAGCTAGTATGTACAATAGGCAAGGACCTTGGCTCCAAAGGAAAGGACATGTGGAGGCATTATAATGTGTAATACCACTATCAGCCACTAGATGCTGAGGCCAAAAAGGCCTGGCTACCACAGACATACAACAATTGTTTCTAAAAAAAATAGATTTTGTCATTTTCTGAACCCACGTTATCCTCACAGGAGTCACAAGGGGCGCTGGAGCCAATCCCAGCGACTTATGGGCGAAGGCGGGGTACACCCTGGACATGTCGCCAGTTCATCACAGCGCTGACATAGAGACAAACAATCACCCTCACATTCACACCTACAGACAATTTAGATTAACCAATTAGCCTATCAGTGCATGTGTTTGGATGGTGGGAGGAAGCCGGAGTACCCAGAGAGAACCCACACAGACACGGGGAGAACATGCAAACTCCCCCATGGACGGGTGCTGGAATCGAACCCAGCTGTGAGGCACAAGTGCTATCCACTGCACCACCATGTCACCCCCTAAACACCAAGTCCATTAATTTTTTTTCCTAACCATGAATAATTCTAAACTATTTTGGACCTCTTAATAAGTTTTGTGCTCTATTTTTAAAAGACCATTCTAAAATGTTACACAAATGTTTGATCAAATTTCACGTTATAGACCTATTGTGTCAGCTAGCACTCAGCATTAGCTCACCTATTATCCCTGGTGCTCTCACAGCTCCATACATTTGTCAAAATATGATTGATTCTGACTGATCAAAATGAAGACCGTGACAGCCAAAACATACACTCCTTATTTCAACATGGAAAAAATAAATAAATACACAAAAACTGCATTTTTATATAGTCCAACACGGATATCATGTAACACTCAATCAAATACAGACAGGTTACATATGCATATCACAACATGGCAGATATATTTACAGTGCAGTGTATTTACACTCCTAAACTAGAGCACTGCCCATACTTGCTCTATGACACTGTCAACTGTGTTTGATAAAGGTACAACAAATCCAAAAAAATTGTTACAGTTGCATTAATAACTGCAATAACAGACTTCAGACAACTTTATTTATCCCTGAGGGGCAATTCAGTTTCTACTTACAACTAACCAAGATTACATTTAAACAACAGGACACACACTGGGGTACAGATGCAGTTGTACTAGCGGATCGCAGTTTAATGTGTTCCCCAGAAATTTATAGTATCTTGGTGCACCCCCCTTCCTGGATGAAAGTCTCACACTAAAACCTTGCAATAGATGCAACTCCATGAGATTTCAAAGGAAAAAAAAAAAAACATGGCGCTGAAAAACTGAGCACATAGCCGCAAACCCAACGGATTTTGGTAGATTTTAACAAAATTATTGGGGGAAAATAGAAAAAAATGTGCTAAATTTGAAAATGAGTACAGTGGTGCTGAGCTAGCAGTATACTGGTGCAGCACCGTTGTTCCATCGTGTGGGGAGAACCCTGAATAACATTAATTAGCATGATATCTTAGATAGAAACCTTATGCTTATCATTTTATTAACCTTTTAACTCTACAACTACAGTTACATTAGAGGTGTCTGCGTGGAACATTTACATTTTTATTCAATAAACATGAGTTCTGACAGTCTGACTCAGTAGGTGACTGAGCTGTCAATCACATCTGTCACACAAAGTTCACATGGACGTCCTACAATCTAAACAGAGAAGTAATTTACACACAACTCCCAAGTCGAGTTGAAGAGACCAAATAGAGTTTTTGGAACCATCAGCAATATTCTACTTTTAGATACTCCTACATTAGTTTCAGTTCCATGCGGTGTTTGTTGTCCCTCAGGAAAAATCGTGTGGAAGGAAGAAAAGGAAATGACCAGAGGAAAAAGAACAAGAGACGAGCAAACACAGAGCAAAAAAGAAAAAGAAAAAAAAAGAACCTAAAAGTCCCTGGCCCTGGCATTGAGCAGAAGGTCAGAGGGAGGTGATGGCCAGGTCAAGCTGAGGTCAAATAAGGTGCAAAACCAGTAACTCTGGGGCAAGTTTAGAATGAAAACAAACCGCTGCTATCACTGCAGGTCACAGACAGGCCTCCCCTCAGGTTACACACACTCACACTAACACAGACACACACTCTCATATTGCTTGGACCACTTAATTAAAAAAGAGATCCCTGGCACTCCCTTAGAAAGTCCCACCTCCTAAAAGCAAATACACAGCTCTCCATCGCGGCTGTTTTAATAAGGATAAAGTTCAATATGAGCAGTGAGCAGTGAAAGCCTCATTGTGGTGAAGAGAGAGGCTCTGAACACCATGTCAGTTCTCTCCTCATCCATCAGACCGACACCTCGCCACAGCATTTCCTCACCAATTATCCACAGGTCTCGGACCTCGGTGTACATGCGTGCAAGTGCACACACGCCTGTTGTTTCATATAATGGCAGTTTATATGGAGCATACATGTGTGTACAACAATATTAACACAATGTGTCATTTATTATTGTGACCCTGTTCCCCCAAAACGGTCCCCATGGCATATTAGAAATGTGTGTGAATGTCTGAATGTAAAATATCTTGGGTATCGTACACGACACATGCACAGTTTGATATCATACGCCTGTGGGTCTACTGTAAGTCTAATAAAAAACAGAAGGCATGAGGAAGCCATTTGTGTGATGAAGGAAGACAGGCTTTCAGTGCTGTGACCCAACAAATGTTTCCATTCTATTAAAGCCATCAGGCCTGTTTGAAGTGGATCGGCTGGGATGCTGTCTCTGACACGCTCAATAGACAACAGGCAGCTCTCAATGGACCCGAGTTTCCCCTTTCTGTACCTGGAGATGTGTTCAAGCCATAAAAAAAAAAAACAATCAGGTGGTTAAACAAGGCAGTTCTGCGTGAAAACAAGGACAGCATTCAGGACTTGACAGTACAACTTATGATTGAGTTCCTCCCACAGAAGTAAACTAAAAACTCAGGTCATGAGTTAAAGAAGTTTACAAAATTATATAATAGATTAAAAAAATATTAATGCAACAGTAGAGTTTACAACGTATGGCAGATACATATATTTTGTACATCAGAGGCCAAGTTTTATTATTTTATAGATTATAATGATTTTCACAAATCTTAGCTTTCATTATGATAGGTTTAGATCGGAGTAGAAAAAAGGTCAGGTCAGGTCAGATCAGGTCAGATCAGATCAGATCAGATCAGATAAGATAAGAGTCTGCAAGGGGTTAAAGTGGACCAAGTAATGGTAACCATCCAAAATAGTGAGCTGTACTGTCATTTTATTTGAAATTAAATACATATATGTGCATTGAAATGATACATCTATACACATTGGTCCATTACTGCAATATTATCTCATAAAACTTCATGTATTTATTTAAAATCATTAAGCTGGAATTAAGGTCATGAACTACAGATGAGAAAAGCAAGGTTTAGCAGCTCTTACCAAAACGTGAGCTCACATGAAAGCAAGATTTGTGGAATTATGGGGGGGTGGGGTGTGTGTGTGTGTGTGTGTGTGTGGGGGGGCTCTAAAATAATAACATGCAACGTTTACCATAAATGTCCAATCACCTTCATTATTGATTATGTGTGCAATTAGATTATTATCGATTCGTGCATGAGGTAAATTTGCAGTATTTTTCTGAGTATAAAGATACTGACATGCATGCTGTTTTTGCCACCACTGAAGCAGGGCAGTGTGACTTCATACCAAAAAAATGTCTTCCTGCCATTATAGTAAACGCCTGAATCGATTTCCATTTGTGAAAAAAAAAAATTGGACTTACATTTTTTTTTTTTCTTTCAAGTAGATTTTGGTTGCATTTTGGAGCAGGGGGGTTTGATGTGAATTTGCGACAATCTGCAATAAGGGGTTAAAATATATCAAAAAGTAAACACGGACACATTATGAATGACCAAAAACAGTTAAGCCTCTCTGGTTTGAAACACACACAGAAGGAATAAGGAAAATATGTTAAACCATATGCTTTATAAATGTTTTGTTTCTGAGCACAAAAATGTGGGATCATTAAACTCATCGAAAAGCCCACTGAAAATGTAATTAATTTTATTTCTGTTCTGAACAGAGATACACTGAAATGATCAAAAGGAAATACAAAAATAAAAACATGTCACACAAACAAACATATGCAAACAAACGCCGCACACAGAGCCGAGCTGTCACAGGTCAGCCAATAAGATAAAAATGCAATCAAAGCCGAGGGAGTGGAGGAAGGGAGCTGTGAGAGAGAGAAAAGAGCTGAGACTGTGACTGAGCTCTTGTGATATTTGGCTGGAGCTCGACACTCCGCAGTCTGGAAGGAGAATCTTCCCACGAGCCACTCGACCGTCTGACAGACCGAGAGGAGGTCACACACATTCCAGTCCCAAAGAGTCGGCCAGACTCCTCAGGCAATTAAAACAAGATGACCCCCGCCCCCAAACATCCCTCCACTCCATCAGTCCTGTCTGCTGGACCAGTGAGGGCTTCACTTCACTCCCTGATTCAGGCTCATACTCCCTAAAATGTCACTACATGAGACTCTGCCTTCTCTGAATCACAGGAATCAAACACACTCACAGAGGACAAGCTGGAGAGGGATTATTGCATTATGGTGCCTGTCACACTTGTGCTCCCCAATCAGGGATGGTCTGAGCTTCACAGGCCAGCTGTGAGCTCACTGCCTGCTGCTGCTGCTCTGCCTTTATGCACTGCAATTCAATGAAGATTTATTGGCATTATAAAGCTGGGTATCAAATCAGTACAGTCTGTTGCAATTACATTTAAACACTGCCAAACAAGTTGGCACAGGATGACATCCAGATTTTATTTTATTTTTTTATTATTATTCATCGGGAACTTCCTGAAACTGTTTTGACAGTCTGTTTTATTCGGGTGAAGAAAAGTCGCTTCATGTGATTTAGGGAAACTTAAACCTGCACAGACACTGGAGCAGCTGCATGTTGTTGTAGAAGAAAGAAAAAAGTATGGAAGTTAAATGTAATATTTGTGAACTTGGAATAAAATAGTTTTATTTATATGCAATTCATTAGAAACTTTTCTATTAGCACAAAACCTATCATTATTAATTTATGTTAAAATGTTATTATATAGTCCAAAAAAATCCTTATAAAAACACATTAATAAATGTCTTAAATGCTCCAAAAGAAGAAAAAAAATTGCATTCTTATATGACTATTCATGGAGATAGAGTTGGATGAACAGAAGCAAAAAAGTTAAATATCAAAACGGCAACAACACTATAGATGATTTTATACATTAGCATAAGTAAATGAATAACTTCTAACAAGGGGTTCAGTGATTGTAAAAGTCTGAAATTATATCAGACATTTTGATCTAATCAATGTCAATAACGATGTTCCTGTATTTTATTTTGTTGTTGATATTTGTTTAAAAAAATGTTCATTATAAATATAAAATAGTTGTTGAAGATTTATTTTCCTTTGTCAGACAGAAGGAAAAAAAAATCATTTCTACCTTGACATATTTCAGCTACAGCCAGTATCCCTCCTCAGAAGGGTCACTTGATGTTACTGTGACGTGTCATTGTCAGCTGTTTTATCCAAGTTTGCCCGGCAACCGTTGGAATGACACGTCACAGTAACATCAAGTGACCCTTCTGAAAAATGCTACAGTTTACAGCCAAAACATGTTAAAATAAAAACGAATGTTTTTCCTTCTGTCTGACAGAAAAGAAAAATAAATATTCAACTATTTTATATTCATAATGAACTTTTTTTTTTTTTTTACGGGTGAATAAATACCAATATGTTAAGGTAAAAATGAACTTTTTCCTTCTGTCTGACAAAAAAGAAAAATAAATCTTCACTAGTTTTAGCAGACAGTACAAACCTAATCAGACTAAAAGTGTCGTTTTTAACTCTTTCAGCCCTTTATCATATTGTTTTTGAATGAACAGAATGTTACTGTCATTAGTGAAAATATATACACCATATATGCTAAAGCTGATACTGGTTGACATGAGCAAATACTGGCCAGTATCGATGTCCAGCAGATATACTGGTGCATTCCTACTTTTAACAAAACATATACAAAGAACATGTACAAATAAACAGATTTTCCTGATTTGAAATTAAAAAATATTTAGTAATGTCCATATTGTGCACGGTGTATCATGTAGTGTAATGAACAGGGCTTCCCGTTGGAGAATTCCCCTTTCATGGAGTCATGACATGGTCGAGAGAACTGCGACTGAGACTACGAGACTGTGGGTGTTTGTATCTTGGACTCAGTCTCTGTTACACCCATAATACTGTATGTTCCCCAGGTTTCACTGGGACCGAAGTATTGCACTTTGGACATTTTAGCGAAGATATGTCTTGTGTTTGTTTTGGGGTTTTTTGTGTCTTTGTTATCAATCATAGCATGAGGGGAAAAAATAGAAATAAGGGAAGAGGGAGAATGACAAAAAAGTAAAGGAATGATACGCAATAGGCCACCAGAAGCAGAAATTAACACTAAGTGTTTATTACCTCCGCCAAGGAGGTTATGTTTTACTGTGCGTTTGTTTGTTACCATCCGACTTTGTTTGTTCGCAATATGACTCAAAACGTAACGGATTGATTTTGATGAAATTTTCAGGGTTTGTCCACTCTGGGTCAAGGAAGAGATGATTACATTTTGGAGGCGTTTTGAATCACCGTCTGGATCCAGGAACTTTTTAAAGGATTCTGTATCATTGTGAGATAGGGCATGGTGGCACAGAGCTGCATGAGGCAATTCACCGCCATCTAGTGGACGAAAGTACTAACACTACCTTAAAAAAAATACAAACACTACTTTAAAAAAAAAAATACAAACACTACTTTGAAAAAACAATTACAAACACTACCTTAAAAAAATACAAACACTACCTTTAAAAAAATCAACAGTACCTTTAAAAAAATACAAACACTAACTTAAAAAAATACAAACACTATCTTGGCGCAGGTCTACACTCTCCGAGTGCTTTTCTACTTATGACTATTTTTGGTCATTTCTGCAAATATTACAAGACAGCGACAGCACCAGTTCCAGTGGGTCAACAATCTGAGGTCCAGTGTGGTCTCCAGGGTCTGTAAGGTCCACCTGTGCATGAACAGTGAGTGGACCTGCTTTGTTCGGTACCAGGAAGTAATGGTACTAATGTAAGGAATGATGTTCAAAGGGTGGATGTGGATGTGGACAGGGGTCTGGATCAGCACACATGTTGGAATAATGTTCTAACAGTGACTAAATACATGTTCCTTTCAAATTACTTTCTGTATTTTTACCCCACATCCCAAAGAGGAAGCAAGGGGTATTGTTTTTAGTTCAGTTTGTTTGTTTGTTAACACTCTCGCAACCAAACTGTTGGTTGAATTCATGCCAAATTTGATTTATAGATTGTCAGTGACCCAGAATAGACCTCATTACATTTTGGGAACAGTAGGTCAAAGTTAAAATTTGTAGGAATTTTAATTTTTAGCAGTAAAACCATTGCTTGAATTGATACCAAATTGGGTTTATAGATTGCCAGCAACCTAGAATAGATGTAACTACATTTTGGGAAAAGTAGGTCAAAGTTGTAATTTTTAGGAATACAAATTTTTAATTTTTTTTTCCTCCCATTTACTTATAATGAGCCAGATTTAACAAGTTCCACAAAAAACATCAATTTCATTTCAATTTATTTCAAACTTGGCACATATATAGAGGGAATGGATATGCCGACAGCTGGATTGATGCCAAAAAAAGCTACAATACGTGCGAGGGGTGGGGTTTGTTGTGTCTGGCACCACTTGTTTATACATCTTTTTTTTTGCCACACACATGCAAAGAACTAAATATGGCAACTTCATTCACCTTGATGAAGTAATGAAGTTTTTTTTAATGTCCTCCAATAACACACTATGGTTGAAATTTTGACTTTTACAGTATTTCTATGAGAGTCCTATAAAGGGTTAAACCAGACCAAATGTGTTTCATAATCCAATCCAATCCAACTTTATTTATAAAGAACTTTAAAACAACCACACTGGACCAAAGGGCTCCACAGAACACTAGAAACACAATATAAATGAATAAAAGCATAAAAAAGAAACATTAAAATCAAATAAATAAAACAAGTTGAATCAAAGCCACAAGCGGCGATAAAGGGCCCTCGCACCTGCAGCTAGAGGCGGGGCATATCGTCACCCGATCCCATCGTCCTTTTCTTTTTGTCCAAGTCAGATGCACAGCCCCATCAAGTTTCAGGCAAAA
>JAQQZY010000020.1:12906660-12920540 GCA_030068375.1 Ostorhinchus rueppellii | reverse complement strand
ATAGATAGATAGATAGATAGATAGATAGATAGATAGATAGATAGATAGATAACTTTATTAATCCCCAAGGGGAAATTCTGGTAAACAATACCAGATCAGAATATCTTATTACAGAAATATTTCATGGAGTTCCATTATTCACTTATAATATCTTGCCTGCTACCATAACCTAGCCACATTAGCTAATGTTAGCATTAAAACAGCATTGCATTAATATAGTCCATCAGCTAGCTCACTTAAGAGGCCAGCTTGGGCAAATTACTGTGTTTATACATTAGACGGAGTTGACATTATTGTTATCCAACAAAAATGATACTGTATGTAACATTTAATACAGCATTATTATGCATCAGTGTGCTCAGTGTTCTCAGTGAAACAGAAGTAGTTTTAGCTTGGTGAGTTTAACCCACCATCCTTTGCATTTCCCAAGATGAATCCTTGGTGCAAAAATGGTTTTGTCTCAAATTACTCCCTAATTCATGCACTCGCAACTTGTTTTCTCTATAATGAACAAAACAACATAGATTTGGGGATACTTATTCATCATCTTCATTTCCCTCATAAAATATCTATGGAATGAAGCAATAATAATTTTCATATGAAAGGCTGGACATTGCAAAGCAGTGAACATGGCAAACAAACTTCTCACGATTCACTGCATCCAAAATAAGCATTCTCTCTATATGTCGAACTCTAGAAAATAGTGAATTCTCTATATGTGGACTATTTTGTAAGTAGTGAGTGTTTTTCAACTACTCTGGCAACTTCTAAAAGATGAGATTTCAGCCACCGACTGATGCATGACGTCATGTTAGATATATCCACTTATTTTATACAGTCCATGGTTGAGATTCTTAAATTCGTTCTGCATGGCAAAATCTGAGTCTACAGTCAGAAACACAGCCTGCTGAAGAGTTCAAGCATTCAGACAAATATCCCACATTTAACCCCTTTGATGGAAATGAGATCAAGAGGATTTAAATTATTTTATCTGCTGATTTTATGCTAAAAGATTCCAGCCCCAGCATCTAGTCCATAATACTATAATAATAATAATAAAAGGCTCCATTGAGAGTAGCTGGGCAGCCCCAGGTCTGTCTGACTGCCTGAGACGGACACCCGATACCCGCCTGAGACGATGCCCAGCCAGCCGCACGCCTTCAGACGTCGTTAGAGCAGACACACAGCACGCCCCTCCTGCCACCCGCAATCCATCCACAGCCAATTACAAGCAATTTCCCTGTCCTGGGTGGGGTGAGGAGAGGGAGCGGGAGAGGGAGGAAAAGCAGTTGTCAGCCTAAAGCAGACACACATGGTTCTGTTTACAAATTGCCAGTTGTTTGGCTTTGCCATAGTAACACATTGCTGAAACCGGGTGAGTGAATGTTTCAAAGTGAGACAGTGAGAGGCCGAAGGGGTGGGGGGTCGCGGTGACAGTCGCGGACTTTGATGGTCGGCTGGGTGGGGTGAACTTTCAGCAAGAGAGATGGTTCGTTTATGCATGATGTACAAACCCCACAAACACGCGTCTGTTTCTTCCCTCCTCCCTTCATCTTCACCCCCTTCCTTCTCCTCCTCCTCCTCCACCTCAGTTCCCCTCAGCACCTCAGGCTTCTGTTTGGCTTCCCGAAATCCGCCTTTCCGAAACTGGAGACTCACAGCGAGGAGGTGCCTGATTCACCAGAACTGGAATGTCGGCTGGTTCCCACAGGAAATCTGGTGCGTCTCAGTGCAGGGTGCCCTGGACAGACACTAGACGCAAATCCACAGCACAACTGACAAGATAAAGAAACCTGCAACTTTATTAGAGCTTAAGCGAACATACGCAGATAGGGCTGCGGGTTTTTTCTTCTAAAGACTGAGGCTGGTAATATTGGATATTGTGTAGAATTTACAGAAAGACACTATATTTAAACTAAACCATGTTGTTTAATAGGAACTAGAAAAACACAATTTTGCTGAGATTTCACAGAAAAAAAAAAAAGTTATCTAACCAGGTACTGAGATCAGTTTATTAAATTATCAGGTACCAACCACTACAAAAAATGTAGTTTTTGTGAATGCGACCACACTCCATATCAAACACTGAAAGTAATCTGACAGAGAACAGTAGCACTTCCACAACACTACTGGCACATGTGCAGTAGTTCCACTAGTAACACAGTTTGGCTCTTTCGGAAGGTAAGCAAAATGTAGCAGCATTAAATATTTAAGATCACATACAAAAGGTAACATGTTCATTTTAATAGTGTTAATATATTTTGATCACATGTTTGATAAGGTGACAGCAGATTCTTTGTGCTGCTAAAGAATGATACTGAGGGGCATCCTCCTCAGTCAGACAGGCATCTATAGAAGATTCGCCCTGCCTGTGAAAGTAGGGGCAATCACAGAAGTATAGCTGTTTATCTTCATTTCATTTCTCTGCAGTCTTTATGTAACAGATCATACAGTTCACACAAGTTGTCAGTTTCAATGAGCATGCATAGTTGCAGCTGTATTTGCATTTTTTCACTTTTCGTTTTTTGCACGTTTGTAATTCTACTTAAAACAAAATCCAAATTTCCAACCACAATTGTTGGTCCTGCCAGTTACTATCCTGCCTGGAAAACAAACTAATTCTTACCAGAAAAAAAGAACATTTTCTGTTGTAAAAAGCACAAATGACCAACAGCTTTCCCGTATCAGTGACTGATGCTTCGTTGACGCTAATGCCCCTGCGCCCCGCCCCACCTTACCAGCACGACAGCCGCCACGCCACCTCACTGCTCTGACGCAGCGACCCCATCCTGGGATCTGCAGTTAAACTGAGCTTCCCCACAGTAACCTCCTCACCCCTACTCCCATCTCAAAGAGCAAACCTCACCACCGCCGCCACCATCACCTCCTAATAATAACACTGTGCACCGTGAGGGGGCTGCTGTCAGACATGGCAACCCACCGAGCCTTTCATCTTCACAACCAAACACACACGTGTTCAAACCTTAACCTATCACACACTTTGACACATTGGAATGTGCACTTTCTTACGCACACATACATGAGAAGAAAACACTGTCTGCTCCTGGACGAGGCGACCCCACTGTTCGTTTCATCTCTCCACTCCTTTCTCTGCTTGCTGCTGGCACCATTACACTAACACAAACACTGTATTTCTGTCATCGTCCCCAGGACGCGCCGTTCCCTTAATATCTCTCTTTTTTGTGATCGGGGAATGGCGATGGGAGCCTGGAGGGATCTGGGACATGGGTGAGTTGTGGGAAACCAGAGTGCAGTCTGTGGCCTCACAGCATGCGGCCCACTCCCTCTCCTCCTGCTCCCACTCTCTTTCTCTATCTCTGTTTCTCTTTTGGCAGAGAATCATACGAGGCTTCATGCAGATCGCATAATGCGGCCTCAAATGATCTGGGAAAACATGCCCCGTTAATGCTATGTGCACATCTGAACCCTGTTCAACTCTGCAGCAGTGCACACACACACTGTGTGTGTATTTCTCTGGAATTGTGTGTGGTTATGTGTGTGTGTTTTACCTCCACGTAGTCTTTGGCGTGGCCCCAGTCCCTCTTGGAGTCCAGGTTGCCCAGGCTGAAGTTCTCCAGTTGGCCAAGGTGAATCTTTGCCACAGAACGGCTGATCTTACGCGTCACAAAGTTTGAACCTACAAGACATACATTAAAAATGCTCTGTTGGCATCTTTTGAATTCAATTACAGTTTATATGGGATATAAATGTCACAGAGGTTCAACTTCAGCCAACACACACAAACATAGATAGTCAGAAACAGAGGAACATGGTGCAGATAAGTTAAACTGAGGCCTTCTCACTGAAGACTGAGTGAGAGATCCCTACTAAACTTTTTTTTTTACAAAACCGTCCCAACACCACACACACTGCCTTCCAAACCTCCACTATTGCTCCAAGTCCTCTTTAGCCAAAGTAAAAACTACAACAAAAACCCACCTAGAGTCAAATCAGTTCGTTACCACCTCACATTACAGCCACCACTCAAACTCTTGCCTCTCATTTTCCTCTCTAATTCACTGTTTCAGTGTCAAATCTGGGTTGGTTGCCAAGACAAATCTTGGAGTATCGGTCTATCAACACCAAAAACAGCAACAGGGAAAGACAAACGACAACCAAACAGGACCACCCTGGTTCTGTCGGTGCAGTGTCCAGTCCACAAGCACCAATACATGTGCCAGATCGCCCAGCAGTGCTCCTAATTCTGAGCTGACACACGTGGCGATATTATCTACTGGAAAACAAATGGGCTCCTAATGACTATTTCTGTGCTGCTAGCAGGGTTTGAGCAGTTTTTTGGGTGTTTTGGCGGGACACTAAGGACCGGTGTCATGTTCACTGTTCCTGCTGTGGGAGGAAAGATGCTGTGGAGAGTCTGCTTTCAGTCATCCAACTAAAACACAGCATTATACAAATGGAAATCAACACTAAATATTAGAATGTCATGTCTAATAATGGCACCATCTTAGTTGAATCAGCTTATTAGAGATGGAGGGGTTTACCCAGTGGTAGAAGAACCATTTAGATTCTTGTGTCAAAGTAAAAGAGCAGATCTCAATTTATATGTACATATAAATTCCACTTGGGTAAAAGTTCAGAATTATTATCAGCAAAATGCATTTGAAGGATGTTCAGTAAAAGTGCTGGTTTGGTCCTTTTGTGTTATTAACTACATCATTAGCTTATTAATATTAAAGCATTAGTGTTAACATAGTCCATTAGTATTAGACTTGTTAGAATTTTTCTTTATATACAGTTTTAGAAACAGACATGACAGGTAAAAATCAAAGTTCTGGCACAAATTTTCAGTTTTCAGTATTGACTGGATTTTTGATTTGGGAAAACTGGATGATTTTGAAACCTATTGGACAAAAATATACAGTACACAATGAGCTCTCTGATGTCAAAAAACAAAATGGTTGCAAATCACTGAATTATTAATTAACAATGTGTTTCTTAAAATCTTAATGTTAAATAAAATTTGAGAAGAACAATAGTTGCCTTTGAGATGCGACAAAGTAAAAGCATGAGCTTGTGTAAAAGTCGAAGGTCATTATAAGGCATGATGCTTTTGCAATTTAGTTGGGTTTTTTTTTTGTTTTTTTTTTTAGTTTAGTTTATTTCAGACACAAATATAACACAAAGCACGGGAGAATAATAATAATAATGAAACAAAATAAACAATCAAACAAAAGTAAATAATCAAAAAAAGAACAATTGTTGTGGCTGAAAGGGAGTAGGAAAAAGCCAACACTTATCCAGTCCTACAGTCCTTATAACTAGTTTTAGTTCAGTTTCTATATTAAGATACAATCAGGATGCATGAGAAATATGTACGAGCACTAAAAACAAAACTTTCAGGGAAGAAGGTTTCTGTATGACCACCATTTGCACTTAACTTGAACTGTTTTGTCCCAACCGTATAAAACCATGCTTCCAGGTTTCATTCAACACATGTCAGACGTTACTCACAGTTTGGGCTCGTTTTAGACATGGAAACAGAAGTTACTGACTTTGGCCTGCCATTTAGGTTTGTTTTTTATGTAAATATATTTCCTGTGTTTTCTTGTATCTGAAATCTGAAGAAATGAGACTGAGAAATAAATAGTCTGACTAGAACCAACAAGCTGAGGGTGGCTTAACACTTCTGGACAGACTATAGAAAAGTAACATAAATTGTAAACATATACTTAAATACAGTACAACTACTTCAACACAGTACTTGAGTACATTTACTTTCTTGATTTTACTCTGGCTTGACTGTTCTGTCTTGTGATCAAAAGCTAAAATGAGAATATATATTTTCAGAGTTTGCAGCTCGCATCAAAGACTTGGCTATCTTTAGCTTACAATATCCCTACTGTACATAAATCTCCCACAACTGTGCATGAACCTCTTTTAAAGTACTTTAGAGGTCTTACATGCTGTTTTTTAACCCCGTGCTTGAGATGAATGTCGTCTTTTAGCTCTCTGCACCCATCCTGGCCATAATAGCGCAGCTCTGTCTCGACACTGTATCACTGTTGCCCTGACATGGAGCAGAGCCTCCATTTAGACACAGGAAAATCCCATGAACCCAATCATGCGAATGCACCAAATTTGTAGTAATTATTTCATAGGAAAGCGACAGCCCTGGGCAGGCTGAGTAAAAACAGACCAGAAGAGGTTAGACACGCTTATTTGAGAAAATACAGCATGTTGTGTGTTGGTAGCAGGTTGCATTGCCCCCTTGTCAACGCTGCTTTGTCAACACTATGTTAAGCAGGAGTTTAATAACTTTACAGGAGGCTCTATACAGTCTTCATACTCTCTATGAAATACAGTACATAGGCGTGACAATTAATTCAATAGACACATCTGTCAGTCTTGTGCTCCATTATTGATAATTCTGTGAGTCTCAGTATAATTGACACCCTTATTAGTGTGCCTATGGAGCATAGATAAATTGTCTATGGAAACCCCCTCTTATGTTAAACCTGTCCTGTCTATGCACGATTGTCTCATCTCTCCCCAGGGCCGTCCTCTAACCTGGCAGGTCATGTGTTCTGGCAGGTACCATCAGTCTTGCTAACTGTAGTAGAATGTATACCAGCAATTATTCAACTGACACTAAAACATGATGACGTATGACTGTCAGCTTTTTTTCATCCATACACAGGAATTCACTGTGAACCCAGGCACACGGAAACCTACCATAAAATGCAGCCTACGAACTGATAAACTACTGTTTATACATTAAGAGCATTTTCTTAAAGACACAGGTTGTCAAACAAGACAGATGTGGTTTAATTAAAGAAGGCAAATTACATGTATTATGAGACTTGAAGGAAGTAGGACTTGGTTAATTTCAACCATTCCCTTTTAATCTGTGCATTTTCTGTCTGTAGAATTCAAGGGTTTTTTTTTTTTTTTGTTAAATTAGAGTACTATATTCGTTCTGTTATGTAAATTATGTTAAATTGTGTTGAAGCATTGATGCATCTTACCGTTTACCTTCTCCTGAACATGATCAAAATGACACCTTTAGCCTAAAAAGCACAAGCCCAGTGGTCGAAAATGTCCTCTATTTTTTTTGCTAACACTCTGCATTAAATAATCTTTGATTAATAGACTGAAAACACAGCAGGTTACAGCAGTGTAAGAAGAGCCCATATTGGTAACTACAACAAATGTAAAGGCAGCAGTGTGATTGGATCCAACATCCAAGGGAAACTCAGGTTTGCAGGTTAAACACAGGTTGTCATAACTCTGCAGAGCAGAGTTGGCTCTTAAAAAGGTGGCAGAGGTATACAGTGTAGCACAGTACACCCAATCAGTAATAAAGTCCATTATTTCCCCCCAAGCACACCTGTAGTCTCCTTGTAAAGCTCACACCTCTGTTTGGAGTGGCTCTGCTCCCTGCCTCCTCTAATTGGTGCTGTGCGGACCAGAGCGTGGGCCTAATGGACCGGCCGGCCTGGCTGTGGACAAAGCCTGCTCTGTTATTGGCCCGGGTGTTAATGTGTTTCCTTTACTGGCAGCGGCACCGCAGGACAGCCAGAAGGAGGGGGGTGGGGTGAGAGAGAGGAGGCAGAGGGGGGCTGAAAGAAATTTTCATGCCCAAACGGGGCAGTGGTGGCCGTTTAACCTTGCCCGCGGCCCGGCGGAAAGTCTAATAAAACCACGGGCCGTGAAAACTGAGCAGACAGCAAAACCCATGCCAGAAACTGACACTCACACTCGTTCTCTCTTAACTGTTTCTTTCCTTTTTTTTTCCATCATTCCTTTTCATTTTTGGCCAGAGAAGCAACAGGAAAAGCGTAACACACGGGTTGCATTGGCACAGCTGGGCCATAGTTAGAAAAAACAGAATTAGGAGGAGGGCGAGGAGAAATGTGCAGAGATGTCTCCCATCCAAGCCAGGCCATGTGGGCCCAGACAGGATGGGGACGGGATCTGTCAGCTGGGGGCTTGGGTCGGGGAGGGGAATGAGGGGTTTTTGGCATGACTGGCCATGGTTGCTCAACAGATTCTGTTGTTGGGACCACGCTGCTAAAGAAAGGTGACTTATGAAGTCTGTCTTCAAACTGTGTGACGGCCCAGCCCTTACACACTCAGACCACAAGATGTCTGACTCACACTCCTTACTTTCTGCGACTGTATTTATATCCATTTACTGATTGAGATTTAACAACAGTGTGATTTATTCAAATTTCTCCTCTGTAACATTTATTTTACAGACATGATGTGTGGTCATGGCTCAGCTCAATGGAGCTCTGGAAAAACTGAAAAGCAGGGTATATTTGGCTCTTGACTCATTTAAAACATTTATCAAGCCGATCTGCAGCACTACATTTTCACAGGTATAACATTTACTACCATCCTAGGCCAAGTCTCCTCTTCCAACTATAGACCTGTTGTATGTTTTTCCTCACCATATAAATCTATTTCAAGGTAACTTGCAGGATGTTCTCCCTTTTCTTGATAAAAATATGGACTGACTTGGAAACCCAAACTGTTACAGCAAACCAGTTTCCAAAAATAGGACTGCCGCTTGTGTACTTAAAAAGCTTAACACAAAAACTCATTCCGAGTATATTCCAGATATTTCACACTTGAGTCATTTGTCTCTTGAGCTTGTCTCGCCACGTTTGCTGAAGAAAAAAATAGCTGAGACTTAATTTTCATGGCGTCGTTATAGAAACCTTTAGGTTACTTCAACACAAGGTTTACACACCTGTTTTGGAATTCAACCAGAACTGCAAATCCCATAATCCCACTCTGTCTTTGAGCAATGGCCTAGGGGAGTAAAGAGCTTTGTCTAGATTTGAAGTTTAAAAAAAAAAAAAAAGAAAGAAAGACCTTTAATTTCCATCTCAACTCCCACACTTTTTAGGAATTAGATTAACACTGCACTCTCGTTTAGATCCAGTTAATTCTCCGCTCATATCCATCCCCTTTATCTGTGCTGAAAAAAATACCTGGCTTGTGGGAACACTGAGTGATTCTGCAGGAGGAATCTTTCCTGGGCCGGAGGTTGGCCAAATTCCACCCAGGCCAAAGACCTGTCAGTGTCTGCCATCACCGTTATTGCACAATTCTCTTTCTGACTGATCTCTGGAGCCCAAATGAAGGGAGAATATTTGCATTACATCCAAGAGAGGTCATGCGCTCAGCTCCGCCAACACAGCGTCTATTCACACCTGACAGACTGCTGCCCTCGTTCTGGGCTGACTCAACTGACAGGGAGGGTGCAGAGAGAAAGAAATGTGATGCTGGGAGGGTTAGAGTGGAGCTGGAGGGTTGAAAAGACAGTGTAAGAAAGACAGACACTTTTTCATAGGTGGGTGTGAGGCAACAGCATGGATGGACAGTACAGGGTGTACGAAGGTGTGGGGAAAGAAAGGGGAGTAGATGATACATGTTTTCGTGAGCTCAGTTGCTGACTGCACCACCCCCACATTACGGAGTGAAGAAGACAAAGGATTTCAACCCCGTATCAAAAAACAAAGACGTAATTGTGTTTGGCAATATCCTGCAGGTTGACTAACTCGAAAAACCGAAGAGCCACATCTTAGGGATTGGTTGTCCTCTTGCAGTGCTTTGACAGACCTTGGCGGAGGCTGAGAGATGCAAAAAGGTGCCCTAAACTCCTGCTGTAATTAACACTGCTCAAAGCGAGCACTCAGTCAACAAGATTCTTGGTTGCCATGGGGATCGGGCAAAACAAAAACAAATTTGAGGGCGGCAGCAGGGTTGTGTTAAGGTAGAAACCTCAATGACCACCTGACATGTCTGAAACCAAGTGAGGTTAAGGCAGATGGAAGTACATTAGCAGCAACAAGGCTCAAGTTGGCTGAGTTGATATAGTAAATTAAAACTAGCAATGACAAAAATCAGTATTCAAGAACATGAAATTGGACAAAAAAATAATTATCCCCTTCAATGTTCCTCTGATAAGGTGAGCTATAAAATGGTTATCTTGATTTGGGGTCAAAACATGGTATTCCAAGTCTCTCTAATGGGACATTTTAGAGACAATTTGAAAGATTTGTTGCAAAATGACCCACATTATTACTTTTAAATTCCTTTTTGCTCTAGTTGGATGATAAGAAATTATCCAAAACAAGGAGGTACTTTATATTGAAATAAATGTTGGAATGGCAAACAATTAGAGCTCGCTCTCTGACGGGACATCGCTGTGTTTTGACCCTTTGACATTTCCAAGAAGCATTAGGTCTTTGGCATGACAGTCATTCAGTCTAACAACATATATTATGCATTTTCCTAAAAACGTATTTATAAAAAAAACTTTGACCCTGATCCCACAGGTTCATATCTTCATTTTAAACTGTGTTTTACTGTAATTTTGATTGTTATATAACTCTGGGTTCTCGTCACTGTGGCTGAGTAATGCTACAAAAATAAAATGACTTTGCATAATATAGGACCTATATTGAACAAGATTTTGCAAAAATACATTCGGTATTATGTATTGGTACAGAATCCATAACAAAAGGCTCAAAATTCAAAATGAAAACCAAACTAAAACCAGTCAACCCCTCAAAATAACAATAAAATTACAACTACTTGAGCATTCATAAATCTAGGGGGGGAAATCTTTAAATCCAGCAAATGTGACAGCTAAAATAACTCCAGTTGGTGGAAGACATGGAGGGAAAAGAAGGCTCTGTCATCAGTTCTGCTTTGAGGTGTTGAACTCCTCTCTTTACCTGACCATAGTTCAGCTGATGTTTAGGCTGCCCTCACTCAGCCCTTTCTCATCAACACCCGACAAAAGTAAAGGCAAAAAAAAAAAAAAAAGAGAAAAAAAAAAATCCTGTCTTACGAGATAGCGGCAAAACCCCATGACACCCCTTGACCAAGTCATTCCCATCCGAAGATTTCCTTTGAAAACAATCTCTCCAATAAATGGAAAACATATCCTCTAACAAATCTATCATGCAATCTGACCTTTTGGGCTCAAACTCAACCAAAGCAGAAAGATGAAGCTGAGGCATGTAGAGGCTGAGCGGCTGAAAGTGTGTATTTGAAGGGGCAGCATTGACTTTGGCAGTGCTATTCTAACTTCCCCAATGCTAACTGGTCTTCTCTCCTAACATAACAGTATATTATTCTATACTGCCAAGCGTGAACCACAGAGCTCTCAGGGTGGAGAGATGGATGGGACTTCCCCAAATAAACCAGAGGATTAGCCTACAACTGGAGCTGGTCAGTAGTAGCAGGGGTGGATATATGCACAGCACATAACTGTGCTGATTTACTGCAGAGCCTTAGGTCAACAGACGGCTAATAACTACATATTAAACTTGGGTTCTGTGTCTTATTGTGAAAACTAGAGTTTTGGGGGGACTTTGAAATACTATATGTTTGTTGAACACGGCAGACAAATAAGCAAATGAACTGGTTATTTGCACAGGTTTCTCTGTTGATGGAATATTGCACTGTCTCATATGTCATACCAATATGGAGTCTATTTAGCGCCGCTGCTGCTAACGCTAATCCCCCTCTTCAGAGTCGCTGTGAGGGCTGTTTGTTATGGCTAACAGCTAAGCTAACTA
Source organism: Ostorhinchus rueppellii (assembly GCA_030068375.1). Classification (NCBI taxonomy): domain Eukaryota; kingdom Metazoa; phylum Chordata; class Actinopteri; order Kurtiformes; family Apogonidae; genus Ostorhinchus; species Ostorhinchus rueppellii. The sequence continues at coordinate 12,908,958 of JAQQZY010000020.1, read as the reverse complement.
GAAAGCCACTAGCTACAGTGAGAATCAGTCTGCAGATGTCGGCTTCGGTTTGCTTTGCTTTACGCTGGATTTCCGCCGGGTTATTTTTCCTTCCCAGCTATCCCATTCTGACCTTTTTCTGCAGAACAATAGAATTTGACTGTTTATTGGTATGAACTGTCAGGTGTATACGAAAATGGTAAGGGAATCCAGAAGCACATTCCTGCTTGGATTAAGTCATCTTGGGAGCGGTGAGAGACAGAGCTCCTTGTTGAATCCTACACAGGGACAGTAAGTCTGAAGGAAACTGGTGTTGAGCTTCACGCTTTGCTCTCCAGTTCTTCCCAGAAGCCACCAGACCATCCTATGTGACACAACACACCACACCACGCTGTGGCGAGGCAATGATTGGCCAATGGAAGGTCACTTTGGCAGATGCCGTGAAACCAGGAGTCAGTAGGTTTGTTGTTAAAAGGAAAAACTCCCTCATAAAGGCAAACATCTATTTGTTTCTCAAATGTAGACACACAGAGCTACTGGCACACCACGACAATGACTTCACAGCTTTTCCTGTGTGTGGGAATTGAGGTGGGAGAGCAGTGACGTCATTGCCATTGAAAGTAACATCATAGACTTCCTTCTTCATTAGTGAGTAATTATCCTGAGGTTACATGTAATGGGTGGGAGAGGAGTAGTCAAACAGGTAATGAATAAGGCTTTATCTATCCCATAATACATAATACAGAACTCAAAATGACTAAACTGAGACATTACGCTGAGAGAGAACAGGAGATGATAAGTCCTCTCTGTAAGGTCACTTATGTAAATACCCAGAAATCATTTGTCAGACAAATAATAAAGGGTTTCCAGTAAAACCTCACTTTTTAAAGTAAAAATACAGAAGTTACTGAAGTTAAAGACTGTGAAATTCCCACACTGTTACCATTTGGGATAAGGATGTGTGATCTGGCCAAAGATCATATGCTAACCATTAGACTTTGAATCACAATCTGCAACACAATTTTCCATTATGCTGTAAAATGTATTATGTATGTAAATGTATTTCGCTGGTTTCTTACAGGGTTTGTTGGTGTTTTTGCTTGGACCAATATCAGTCGTCATTGTGTGGACCATACATGTGTGACAGCTGTGGTGTTTGTTTAACCCCAACTGGTCCAAGTAGACGACCCTCCTCCAAGAACTGGGGTCTGCTCAGAGGTTCTGCCTGTTAAAAGGAAGTTTTTCCTCACCACTGTCACCAAGTGTTTGCTCCTGGAGGATTCTGCTGGGTGTCTGTAATTTGGCTTAGACCTGCTCTAAAACTAAAGTGTCAAGAGTTAACTTTTGTTATGATGTGGTGCTATATAAATCAAATTTCAGTGATTGAGTGAGTGTTTCTGATTAAATACTGTTGGACTCGGACCCACCATAGTTCCCACACCTTCATGGTGCCCTCAAAGTGGTTTACAGCGCACATTCACCCATATCCACCAGTAGGCAGCTGCTGCCATTCCTACAGGGAGCAAGACCTAATTTAGGTGTCTTGCTCAAGGACACTTTGACATGTGGACAGCCAGTGCCAGATTTGAACTGCCAACCCTTCGGTCAGTGGACAACCCACTCTACCAACTGAGCCACAGCTGCCATTATGATCTAAGACTATTTGGATATCATTTTCCACAGTAACATACCAGTCAAAACTCATCATAATCTTATTTCCTCAGTGTTAGAAAAACTCCTGTAGGTTAAAGTGGACTGACCAAACACTTGACACTTTTCTTGTTGAATACATAATTGGACTTAAATACACTCACAACCCATGATGCAATGTTCTGTGTAAATAAATGCATTTATACTGGTACTTAGCCTAGTTAAACTGAGGCAGAGTAGGGGATACTAGGCAACACAATTATGTATGTATCTAATAAATTCTGCTCAAAAGAAGGTGCAAAATTAAAATTGCCCCACACTTGCTTCCACTTAGTAATCTTTAATCTTTATGAAATTGATTCAATTCAATTGCATTTATATAGTGCCAATAATAAGACAGGATTATCTCATGATACCATCTCATGACAAATTCAGCTCACCCTTGAAAAGACTATACAGAGCAATCCCAAGGTGACAACGGGGAGGGAAAACTTCTACAGAGAGAAAAACAACAATCGAACTGGCCCCCGGGTAGGTAGTCATCTGCACTATCAAGCACTTTGTATCTAGCCTGGCAAGCCCGACTATGATCTGAATACATAGTCTGGACACGATCCATAGACTGAGCTTAAGCGTATGGGTGGGATCAACGGCTGTCTTTCAAACTGC
>JAQQZY010000020.1:12865964-12890096 GCA_030068375.1 Ostorhinchus rueppellii | reverse complement strand
TAAAGCTATGGATACTTTGACATTGCTTGTGATGTGAATCCAGTCTGTTCCACAGTTTAACTCCACATACAGACACAAAAACTATTCCTGGTTGTTCGAATCTTAGGAAGTGTAAAATGTCCATGTAATAAAGTAGTTTGCTGAAAGTCTAATCCACATTTTGGTCTTATTTACAGAGGTGTTGCTTCTGTTCTGCTGCTTTCTGAGCTTTCCTTATGAAATCTACATTGGTTTTAGACAGAAAGGTTATGCGAGCACTGACAGATGTAATGCTACATTCACAAACACCTCATTCTAAAACAGCAAGATTTAAAACAGCGGAGGTTTTAGTTTTCCTTATTATCAATTGCTTTAACATATCCTGCACATAATAACAGAGTAATGCGCCCACATATTAATATTCTAAACCTTGGCGAATAAACCCTCTTTCTTCAGGTTTGAGGAATTATCAGAATATTAATCCAACTGTCATTATTATAACAAAATACTGCTTTATCATCCATCTCTTATTCCTACTTCTTGGAGCCATTCACATATTCAAAACTGGCTCAGTTACCTCTACAACATAAATAATATTAATGTCTGTTATTTCCCAAGCTTGGAATGTGAGCGTTACACCAGCTATTATTATCTGAACCTTAAGGAAAAAATGTAAAACCTGAAAGTATACCCTGGCATATGAATCCAGTATTGTCATATTTGATACTTGACATGTAACTGCTCATTCTCAGTGTTTCCACTAGCGACCTGTTGTATTCTAAGCTACTGTTGCTGTATTCAGGCCCACGCTGACAGACCAGTTTCCAACCACACCAGTATCTCCATCACCATGTGTTGTTATGTTGTGACGAAACTTGAGGAGGAGTCTCTCCACCTCTAGTTCTGTCTTGTTGGAATTGTGTCACTCGAGCTCATCTGTGCATAAACACACACACACTCACACCTGTTAGAAAAACAAAAGTGCTATTTTTTTCCCTCTGCTTTGCCAATGCCTTTCCCTGAGAAGCAGACACAATAAAACTTAGAGAATAGTGACGAAGCCAGGAGTGGGTGAGTGATATTTGCGGTCCAGTGTGAACGAACGAACGAAGACGTGAGACTCAGGCATAGATAATATGACATTGCATCATCCAGATGGAACGCGTGTTGGCATTTTGTTCTTAAAATGGATCACTATCAACAACACTCCCACTCCTACGTAACACCAGGTGAGACTTACTTTACCCGCTACTGCTTCTAAATGTCACAGGCATCTTAGACATTCTCAAATTAAACAGTACACCCAATACACACCCACATTACGCCAACAATTCCCTTATCAACAGGTGGCATGTGAGAACTTGATTGAAGATAAAGGATGACAAGTACAGGCAATACAAGCCTCTTAAAAGCTTTAATTACTGTGTACTTAAGTGAACTTCATATTGTCAGTTTATTAATCAAGCGCCCCCACAATGGCAGCGTGTTTACACCGTTCACACAGGTGTTGGGTTATGTGGCCGATCAATTCATGAGAATATGTGTTAGTTTACAGCAAATGAGTATGATGAAATTCACTGTTAAATTTTCAGTGTAAGATTGACTGAAAATGACAACTGGTATTGCATGTTTTATTAAAAAGGAAGAGTTCTAGCTCAGTCATATTTAATCTTGGTGAATTTGTTTTGTTATTGCTGATGTACTTGACAAGTGTTTTTATTTTTTTTTTTGCTTTTTTTTCCCCCTTGGATTAACAAGATGCTTTGTGTATCTACTTTGTCATTGGCTGTTTGTATTCATGAGGTGTTTTGGTTCTTTCCTTTTGCTCAAAACGAAACAAACAAACAGGTTTCTGATCACCTGTACAAAAACAGATGGATGAAACTTACAGAAATATCACACTTTCATCAATATTTGCATTTTCCATTGGTGTAACTGTATGACAGTGGAGAATTACACCACCAACAGTTACTTATGTACTTAACTTCTAATAAACACGTGACATAAACCAAAAAAAATGTTCTTACTCTTCGTAAGGGTGTACATTTAGCCTTGTCTCCATTACTTTTTCAGAGGGCTTAGGTGATATCTACATCGTAGCACTTTTTCAAACCTCAATGACAATTATGTCGTTTTCGATTAAAAACGACTTTTTTTTCCTCATCACTGTCACTAAGTGTTTGCTCTTGGAGGATTCTGTTGGGTTTCTGTAAACTGACTTGAGAATCTGGTTTTGACCAGCTCTGTATGTAAAATTAGGCTTTACACCAATTATATCGGCTATATCAGATTGGCCGATATTTGGCATTTTTTGAAATGTTCGTGATTAGCCGTCATGTCATACATCACCGATCAGATCAATGACGTCATGGTCATGTTGAAACTTTTCTAATCTGTCTCATTTTCGTCTTCGTGCCTCTTCCTGTTTTGAGTACTGTTGCTATATGACGGACAATAAAGTTTGTTTGACTCTTCAGGACAGCAACATCCATGGGCGACACAAACAAACATGTCAGAGCTGGAAGTTTTTCAAAGTGAGAGAAACAGACATAGCACAAGCTATCTGCAATATGTGCAACGCTGCAGTACCTCACAGGGGAACATCGGCAAAAACTTTCAACACGACACATTTAATCAGGCACTTGGAAAAGACACATGGACGAGCATGTGGAGTACAAGAAACGCAGCAAGGAGAAAAGTAAGAAAAGCAAACTCCGAAACGGATGCTAAAGCAAACAACTTTAGACAGTGCTCGTCCGTATAGTCGGACGTAAGTATATAAGTACATTCATTCATTCATTCATTTCATTCATCTTCTATACCCACTTTATCCTCATTAGGGTCACAGGGGTCGCATGGAGCCTATCCCAGCTACTTAAGGGCGAAGGCGGGGTACACCCTGGACAAGTCGCCGGTTCATCACAGGGCTTATATAAGTACATAAACAAGTAATTTAAATATTGCTCCTCACGTGATCAGATTGGAGACACCTTCCAAAATACTTCTGGGCCTTTTTAAAGTGTAACTGCCTCAGAGACTGTGCGAGCTAGATGCAACTCTGGTTCTTCCAAATGAGACGCCCTATCCTCCGTTCTTAGAGCTTCACAACCTCTGGAAAAGTTCCTGTGTTGGTAACAGGATGAAGGTCTAACACTTTGACTGCTGAAAGTAGATATTATTTTAGCGTAACACTCAGCTCCAGTGCATGACAAATGAATGAGTCACAGTTTCTGTTATCTAATGTTTTATTGTCAATGAGAAATAATGTTTCTCTGGCATCATAATTGATTTTGCAATAAATGTGTTAATTGACAGTTGCAGACGGGAGCATTGTGATTACTGAGAAAATGGGGTTTATTGGCTTTGTGTTCCTTGGCAACCACTTTTTATACTGTACATTAGGGCCGAGTTAAACACTAGCAGGTTGAACCATCAGGCTTTCAAAACAGATTTTCTCTCTCATTTGCACAGGTGCTTATTTTATTGTGGCTTTTCCTTAAAGCGCAGACAGTTAAAGAATGTAAAGCTAACACTAAAATGTTGATCTACTTACAGAGGGCTTAAATATTAGGATTAAAAAGATAAACTCAAGTACCTTCGACATAAAGGCAACTTCAAGGTTGTTCTCAAACCTAAGGTCTGTACAAGGCATGACACGCACTAATGCCCTCCCCGCTGATGTTCACACATCATTATGATCATATCTCAATCTGTGTTTGCGTCTAATTACAGGCGCCTTCATCTCGGTTAAGTGCGGAGGCTGCTGCAGCTATGGCAATGGACAAATACAAGTCAAACAGATCAGGTGGATCTGAGTGAGACACATGGAGACGTGGGAGGACGGGTAGCGCATGTGAGGAAAGATGCGTGCTGTGAGTGAGTGTGTCAGGGCAGGTAGACTGAGAGCTGGGGATGGGCTGTCAAAGTCAGGATTTATGCAGCCAGGTCTGGAAAGTCCCGGTCTGCCTCACGGCACTCTGATCCACCTCTCACGCCTCCTTTTTCTCTCCTGATGGCCCTGATGTGAGCAGGTGATGGTCGATCTCTCCAACATCTCTTTCCTGCTTCATTTCACATGCTATGAAATCTTAAGACAATCTGCATCATTAGACTGTTATAGATTGTAGAAAGTAAAAGTTCATACATTTTCGATTTATAATGACTTAAAAACAGAAAAAAAGGTTCATCCAGGAATGTTCTGGCACTGAAAATCCAACAAATACCTGGGATTTTTGAAGGTTAAACAGACGAAAACTAGATCTAACTGTTGAAATCCATTAAAATATCGACCATTATTAAATTCCATAGATGCACAAGTGATAAATTAACTCAGGCAAGCTACTTTATTGATAATAAGTTGATACTTTAAATATGTGTTTTGACTTTGTTTTCATTATAGCCTATTTCTCAATCGGATAGACCCAGTACAAACTTAGGGGGACCAGTATGTTCAAAAAAACAAAGGGAAGGACCAAAACAAAAGGCAAATTCATGTCTGTAATTGGAGTAAAATTATAGAAAAACCTTAATAAAGAATTAAAAACATGTCGCCACATTTAAAAAGGTGTTTAAAACTAAGGTATTCAGTAAATATAAAATATTAGGATAAAGTACGCCAATTATCAGTATAAGTCTAAGATTTTGCTGTGATTATATTATATTGTTTTATCTATATTATTGTTTCAAACTGTGCCATCTTGTTATCTTGTTTTGTTTCTGAAACTTTCCTTCGTGTAAACAGGGCAGGCATAAATAAGCTCTTGCTTCTGCCTGCACCTTTTCGAATGAATTAAAGTAAAATTGTAGAAGTCTTTATGTGACAAAACATTTTTAAAAGCAAGAGATGGAGAGACACGCACAAAAAAAAAAAATGTGATCAATATGCAGAGTGTTATTGGGAAAGCAGAGCAGAAGTGCAGTCGTACACCCCATTCCTTAAGCATTGCATAAGAGTGTCTGGAATGGGAACTCCCTGGAAAAGTCAATCAAGACTAGAAGAACCCCTTCATTCCTGCCTTTCCTTGATCGCCTGATCTACCCTGCAGACATCTGCCAGCAATCAATCACTCCTACCTCAAAAACATAAACACACGTGTAAACATGGCAACAGGTCTTACACTGCAGTGTCGCCCCAGGCCTGTGTGGAGCAATCACACCTCCACTCACACATGCACACGTACGCATGGATACACAGGTAGGAGCTGTTTTGTCATCGGTGACACCAAGGGACAACCACCAGAAGCTGAAGCCACATGCAGAAGTATCTTCAAGTGTAATACTACTGAATCTACTGGCTCTGTTGGACTGCAATAGAAAAAAAATATCATATTCTCTCCAGAAAGTCAATAATTACTTTCCGGGAGGTTAAATTAATTTTATTTGGACCCCACAATAAGTCTAGTGGTGGTTATTTTTTGGGTTGAGGGAAGATCTTGAAGTCAGTCATGTGGGGTTTTGATTGGCAGGTGTGATTGACAGCTCACACCTGTCCAAATTTTACAGCGTTTATATATTGGACAGAAAGGATTTTTTTTTTTTTTTTTTTTTTTTTTTTTTAAATCACAAAGCACAATTACAGTTGTGGTTAAGAAGTTACACTGTCAAGACCAACTAAGTATCATGTTAACTTTAGCATTTACTTTATTACATCTATTCGATTAAAATAACCGTTCACTGTTTTTGCACCAACCCTCTAGAATTGTCTCGTTCAACATGTCAAATGTACAGACAGTCTGGATTATTTTAAGATGCTTTTAAAAACTCCAAGTGTTTTTATCATCCAACAATAAAGTGTGTTTTTCATGCATATGTCCACTGGTGTGTGTGCTTTGTCCATACGTGGTAACGTTCTTTCCTATCATTCCTACCTGGTTGGTCCATTTTTGATCTTTTGTTTTCTCTTTTCTTATCACTTTGTAGAATTGTCTTTTCACTTGACATCAATACCCTGAAATGTGTAAATACAAATCAGAAGTCTTTATTTATGGTATTGTACAGGAAGCCATTTAGAGTAGTTTTTTAGTAAATGTCTTTTAGAGTATATATACTAACCCTAATGTCAACCTGCTACTAACCCACTGCTGTGTTCTGGTCTGTTCTGTCTTCTTGTGCTGTATGTAAAGCTGCTGAATACTTGAATTTCCCTCTGGATTAATAAAGTAATCAAGTAAAGTAAGGACTGTAAGTAAAATAATTAAAGTTCATAAAGTAAAGTAAGTAAAGTAATTAAGTAAGTAAAGTAAGTACTGTAAGTAAAATAATTAAAGTTCATAAAGTAAAGTAAGTAAAATAATTAAGTAAAGTAAGTAAGTAGAGTAAGCAATGTAAGTAAGTAAAATAAGTAAAGTAATCAAGTAAAGTAAGTACTGTAAGTAAGTAAAATAAGTTAAGTATTTAAGTAAAGTAAGTACTGTACCGGTAAGTACAATAAGTAAAGTAAGTATTGTAGGTACAATAAGTAAAGTAAGTATTGTAGGTACAATAAGTAAAGTCATTAAATTAAGTAAAGCAAGTATCTATCTATCTATCTATCTATCTATCTATCTATCTATCTATCTATCTATCTATCTATCTATCTATCTATTCTGTATAAATATAGTTTTACTTCAGTCTTGCATTAACTGGCCTGTAAATTCATTAACCTGGTAATTAGTAGGTGTACACTCATTATGCCTACATGAAGTTAATATGACTGTGAAAAAGCTGAAATCACTTCTTGGCTTTTAACCAGACTCCTTAATCAGCTGCTGATTTTCACCCTTCACCCCTAACTGTACTCTCATCAGAATATTGTCACCTCTGGATCTAAAAAGCTAAGATGGCGACAGCCTTCAAAACAAAAGTCCACAAACCAGTATGTGAGTGTGGTACCTGTGACCTTTTTGTTTTGTACAGTCAAACAGGGATGGGTAATGAAGCAGTTTTCTAGACAGGGACATTAATGATATCATATATTGACATGTCATATCAAGTCTTTTACTGGTTCTTCATCAGTTTGTTTTAATGGAACAAAGTTTTATCTGTGGAAAAACACTGGTTTAGTAGTGAAACTATAAGAACCTTGTCTGTAATCATAAAGAAAGTTGCCATAAGAGATTCTTTGTACAGCCATGGTTTACTTTTAGGTTGTCTCAGACAGATGCAAAAATAAGTCTGTTTTGAATCATAGTAATGTTATTCTAAGAAAGGAGATTTACTCGGTTCTTCCTCTCCCGACTCCTTGTTGTAACTTTCCAGCAGTGTATGTAATTGAATTTTAACCTAACTGTTTTGCAAAAACCATGCTGACAGTGATAAGAAGAATAATCCATACGGGAAGCTTAAACAATTAAAAAAGGATTTTGTCATTAATTAGCATGATGTCGATTATAAAATGAAAGACCAACTGCAACACAGTCCAGTTTGTGTATTGTGCATCACATTAGTGTGTGTTGCTATGGCTCACGTTAAATAAATGGATGTTTTTTGGTTTTGTAATTGTGGAATGTCTGTATTTTTAGAACCAATTTTAGGAGAATTTTTATTGTTGCTTAATCCCAGAACTGAAATAACTGAGTTTTGTAACTTTGTAACTTTTTCATTTTGTTTTTTTTTTTTTTGTTTGTTTGTTTTTTTGTTCTGTGTGTGGTTTGTGGTGTTGGCTGTGGTACAGAGAAATGTAAAAATCTAAATTATCTCAATTTCTTGACAGTAAATGATGACAGACAGATGAGGGATTATATGCAACAAAGGACCTCATGCTAGGAGTCAGAAGAGGGACAGTGCAGTTGCAGCACACAGGAAGACAAGTGAAACACACCAAACCTCAACGCCCATCCTGAACAGGAGATAACATCTTTCTTCCTTTCTCTCTTTTTTTTCCTCACACCCTTTATCAGCTGACCAGGACCAGATGACTTCAAAGTGAGTCGTCTGAGGAGAGGTGAGAGCGCAGACCTCCCACATCTGAGACCTCCTGCTGGGACCAAACTGATCCCCTTTACACCTCTTCCTCTCCATCTTTCCCCCGTTGGCACCCCCCCACTCCCACCCCCACTCCCACCCCCACCCCCACCCCCAGATACAGCTGCTGCAGCTCCATTTGGCTGTAATCAGCACCCAGCATCATCTCTGATTAGAGGAGCTGGGGGTTGGAGGGGTGATTTTTGACAAATTGGCACATTCTTTCCCACCCACTACCCCTTCTTCCTCAATCCTCATCCCCCCCTCTCACGTACCCACAGACCCCATTTAATTCTGGCAGCACCCTTGCCGACCCCCACCCTAACTTGCACCACTCACTTGATGAATGCTGTCCTTGTAAGCACAGAGCCGCCCCCAACCACACACACTCACACACACCTCCGCACATTATCCCTAAATAGAAGTGAAGTTCGGGGACCACCGCCCGTGCAGGTGCTACATCTCTTTAGTTGCACACGCACACACATACACACACACACAAAACCACCACCACAAGAACATACACCCATAAATACACTCAAACCACAATAACACATGCCAACACACACTGCTCTGGTTGCTGTCACAGAGCCATGTGACCAAAATGGAGCCCAGACTCTGATCCAACATTATGCCTGATTTAAACCACCTCCCCTGACCCACCTCAAACCCCAGCCAGCCTATCCTGTCCCACCCAGGACCCCCTGGACAGGAGGAGCATGACAGCTGTGTGTGGGTGTGTGTCATAGAGAAAGACACCAAGCAGGATCCAAATTACGTCTGGGCAGTTACAGGACGAGCCTGTTTGGTTATAAATACCTTCTCGTTCAACTTGCAGAGTCACTGAAAGTGTATCTTTAGAAATGTTTACAGCGTTGTTCGGATCACAGTAAACAAGACACTCGTGACAGGAAGAAATAGGAGCCTTTACAGACAAACTGGAATCAGACTTTTTATTAATATACTGCCAATTTTTTACTATTAATGTTGGGTAAAAATGTTTCGATTTTGTCTGTAAATTGTCCGAAATCAAAGGGAAAAAAAAAAAAAAAAAAAGAGCCAAACTAATGTATTCAAACTGCTTGTTTTTACTCGGACTCAGTTTACTTTATGATTATGAACATTTACAATCACTTTTCTGCAAGTGTTATTTCCAATTTCCAATAAAAAAAAAAAAAAAAGACAAGACATGAATATTTTTTAATAATTGGATTTGTCTGGTTTCATAACAACAAGAAATCATAATTTATTTCCTAAGAGAGAAAGCTGTGCAGTGGAAGGCATAAATCTAAACTTCCTTCCATAGTTGACTGACACATTTGTGCTCTTACTACAGAGCGTACGTACTGTGGGTACAAAAATTATACGTTGTACCATGTTGTAGACAAATAAGCTAGCCCCGTCTCCAAAATAAGATTAGTGTAAAAGGAGAAATTTGATTATTGCCCTGCTGTATTTAAACAGTAACCAGAACATTATTCATGGCTGTAGGTCCTTGTCAGTAATGGATGAAGTATTTGGATACTTCACTTGAGTAAAAAACATTTCTGCATTCTAAAATCTTACTTAAGTAAAAGTGTGTTCATATTACAAGCTAAACATTCTTAAGCCAACAATATGATTTCATAATACTTCAATGTGTATGCTGCTTTGAGCTATAAACTCATTTCAACTAGTTTAATATACTATTGGTGCTTTAATCTTCAGCAGTACAACATATTGTATATAACGATCATATGCCAGAGAGGGGTTTTAGAGTATTTTTTGCTTAAGAAAGATGATTATTTTTTCAAGGTAGTTCATCCTTGAATTGATCACAAACAATTTAAATCAATGCATTCTTAACTGGGCAGTAATGGATGACAAACTGGAATCTGAACAGTAATTAAAGATATAGGATAAATTTGGGCTGGTGTTTGTGTCTTGTGTGTACTGTCTGACTTTGCAACTGTTTTCTGTTGTAAATGTGTTGGCTACATAGTGTGTATAGCTTTTATATTACTATTTTTTTTTTAATCTTAGATTTGTTTTTGTATGGATACTTTTCTTGCACGTTATTCTACTGTTGCCTTCAGTTGCCTTGAATTTCCCCATTGTGGGATCAATGAAATCGAATGTAATCTAATCTAATCTAATTGAATCGAATTAATCTAAACATTATAAACTACTTTGAAAACCAAACAGACCAAAGTAATGGACCAACTATGTCACATTTTTACTCAGCAAATGCACCAAAGCAGATGAAACAAGAAAAGCACTCAGAGAGCACAGACTTCTGCCAAGGCAGTGTTTGTACTTCTATTTTTTTGTTTGTTATTTTTTAAGGTAGTGTTTGTACTTTCCTCCACTAGATGGCGCTGAATGATCTTACATGCAGATCTGTGCCACCATGCCCTATCTCGCAATGATAAAGAATCATTTAAAAAATTCCCGGATCCAGACGGTGATCTGGAGCACCACCAGAATTTAATCATCTCTTCCTTGACCCAGAGCGGACATATCCTGAACATTTCATTAAAATCTGGCCATAACTTTTTGAGTTATTTTGCTAACAATCTAACAAACAAACCCTGGCAAAAACATATCCACCTTGGCGGAGGTAATGATCCTGCTAAAGCCTATGTTTGAAAGGACAGTGACTCCACTTCTCTTGGTGGCGCTAATGCACCTCTAAACTGGTTTGACTAGCACCAATAATGAGAAGAAGGAGCAGGTGCAAAGCAGCTTTATCTCCACTCCCAGAACCATTCCAACAGGTGTGGCTATCGGGTTAACAGTACTGTAACAAGTTTTATTGAGACTGTCTTCCTGTTTACATGCCACACCGACTTCAGATTTGTGTCATTTGAGTTTTCTATAAGACTCCTGTAAATCTGCAATGTGGCCTCAAAACAGCCCAAAAAAAACCCTAAATATAATCACCATGTACATCTATTGTGATGTCTGTGTCTCTGCCTTGGCTCATCAGACACTCAGCTATGTTAGCAAGTATTGTTACTCATGTTGCTTATTACCAAAATATGTTGTTCAAAACAGGTTGCTGATGGAGATCACCTTTTCATTTTGTGGTTTACATAAATCAAACTCTTAAATCAAACTACAGTAGCTAAGCCCAAAAAGTAACCCAACACCGCTCAGACAAATGTAGCTGATTAAAAAATTTAATATATATATCTATCTATGTAACACACACACACACACACACACGTACTGTATATCAACACAACATAGTTGATCAGCAGCAATTCTTCCCCTTAACTGGTTTGTCTCACAGTCTTATTTTATGTCTGTTCTGTCTCACTGTCCTGTGTCAATTTGTCACTGTTACGTCCTGTCCCTGCACACTTTTGTCTATATAAGCCCTCTCTCTGTGTATATGTATATCAGCAAAGAACGGAACACAACATGAATGTCAAAACTGAGATTGTTACTTGGTAAACACAAGCTGTAATTAAAAAGAAAGTTGTCCCCTGAAGGTGGTGGGCTAAAAAAAAAAAAAAAAAAAAAAAAAAAAAGTAATATCTGCCTCTAATACTGTACAGTAGAGTAAAAGAATAAAGCAGCATGAAATAGAAATACTGAAGCAAAATGTCTCAAATTGGTACTTGAGTAAATGTACTTCGTACACCACTGGTACTTAAAAAAATACTATATCCACAAGAAATTTACAGTACATAATTATGCATGGAAAACTATGATTTTTTCCTGTAACCTGGTTTTGTTTGTGGTCAGTGATGGAGAACGGCATCGAGTAATGACGTAGAAACCTGGTTCTTATTCACTGGCAAACTGCTAAAGCAAAGACAACTGAATTATGCACCGTGGGCTTGGTGAACAGAACTGGCAACCTACCTTTGCCCCGCAGTCATATTGGTGTGTATGTGGTGCACACAGATATTACATAAGTACATGTGTTTGCCGCTTTCTCCATTTCTGTGGTGATGGCCCTGTCTGACAGGAAGAGGAGGAAGCGTCATTAAAGATGGTGTGATGCAGGAGTGGCTAACCTTTCCCATCCTAACTCCACCTCGTCACAGCTCCAGCTTTCATCTGGAGTGGATTAGAGACATTAGCACTTTCTTATCTTTACATGTCTTTCACCATGCTCCCCCCTTTTTCCTTCCTCCCACACAACACCCACCTTCTTCATTTCTACATCTCTGTACCTGTGTTTTTATTTCTTTTAAAAAAAAAATGCTATGGAGACGGAAAAATAACAATGCGTTGTTGCATTAAAAGCGTGACAAAGACGGACTAAACATAGACTGCTGCACTGTTACTACTCTGTTGTTAAACGATTATACTTGCATTAAGAAATATCTGGCTGATATTCAAGTCCATAAATCAGCACACAGGCTCATACTTTCTTTTGCACTAGCCAAGTCCGCTCTGCTCTGTTTGAACACACAAAGTATGTGGCTTAGTACAGGGAAAAGAGGTTGATCAATCACGGCCCTGACACTGGGTGTACTCACACACACATACATATGCAGATAACATGTACTACAATCAAATATGACCTGACTCCAAACTCTAAAAGAGGGTATGTGTGTTTGGTGGAATGCAGAAGAGGCTTACGGATATTACAGGGGCGCTTGCACAGAGGCTAAAATTAACCGAGCACTTATAAACAAACACACGTACACACAGCTGGTAATCCACATTAATACCAGTCATCAATCTTGAGATGATGGCACGTTGGGCTGTCCTTATTGGGAAGAGATATCGCAGTGCTTAATGGGAGTTCGTGTTGCAGAGTCTGGGCTGTGATGGGAGTTTAATCTCTGTCATCTATCTCTATTAAAATGCTCCAGATAGCCCATCGGTTTGACAACACTGCACTATTGTGGTTGAATACATGGACAGCATTTATGAGGAACAGAGAAACAGACAAGGCAGATATTAAAATGTGACAACTCTGCTAGATGAGGACATCTTCTATGACTTCTAACTGGGTTTTATCTGAGTCGAAATGCAAAGTTGTCATCTTCCAATTCAATCACAACATATCCACCACTCTCCTTGGTTAGATTGTTGTATTTATTAATAGTATGTCAGCCATATCAAACTGAAATACAGTTTCAGCAAGGTAAAGCAAGTGCTTTACAGGAATAATTTTGTTTACTCTCTTCCTCAGGCACTTGGTTTATTAGCTCTCTAGGACTTACCATTAACATGTAGCTTTATCAGATGCAAACTGATGTTGTTACTATGGAATGATGTTAAAAGCCCCGAAGAGATATGTATTTTTATTTAGTTCACTTAACGGAGTAATATTTTGCTTTTTTAAATGGAATTATGCCTTTTCAAACATTTCCCTGTGCTCTACATAAACTGTAAATGCTCTGCTTAGGTCTGAATTCTGCATTAATTCATCTCCACAGGTCCATCTTCAACCCTATTTCTGAGTAATGACACAAAAAAGGTTGTTTTGAGTGCTGGCCCTTTAAATGCAAAAGAGCCCACCCCCTCCAGGTTGTTCACCGTACTTTCTGTCCAGTTCAGCCACTTGTGCTCATTAATACAACCAACAACTGAACATTTTAGGTAATCAGCTCTAAGTTTGGACAGATTTTCAGTTTTTACTACAACCGCTGCTGCTGGTAAACAATTATGTCGTATTCAGAGAAATGTTGGTCTAAAGTCTTCACTTTAAATGTGCAAATGTCAGGCTGTAACTAGTTAAAATAGATAACAAATGAAGAAGGAACTAAAACAGGTTGTAGAAATCCAAAACCAATATAAAAATAGCTTTGCAACACCTTTTGGAACTATTAGGGTCCAAATACACAAATAAATGAACCAAAAACTAATAAAAGTGGGTTTAGCAAAATATGAGCCCTTTAATTAAGTTTACAGTATCATAATGTGGTGATCATAATTCACAATAACTAGTCATTTATTTGATGACAAAATATTATACAGTCGATATTACACATAAAAACACTTTACACAGTTTGTACAGAATTGTATATTCATGTTTGTTACACACTGCATGATGGGAAAAGGGCAGTTCAGTGGCAAAATATGCGATATGATATGTTTCTGTCATGTCTTATACCTCTCTATAATTGCAAAAGCAATGGCTGTAAGTTTTTGAAAGTAATATCTTTAAGTGACCCATATGTATTTGCATAATTTTATTTTGTTTGTGTGCACGTTTATATCTTGATAACTCTGGAATCAATCTGGGAAAGGCATTTCTGCTAATTAATGGACATAAACATTAGCCTCGAAATCTAGAACACACAGCGGCAGAAAATATTCTTGCCTAGCTTGTGGTCTAGCATCACACAATAGGAGCCCATCATTGGTCCGGCACAAAGTATGTCGGACCAATCAAAACGCTCTGTCTGTGTAGTGAGTCGTTGGGGCAGGCTTTGCGTGATGAAGACAGGGCTGAGCGAGGGCAAGATAGCAGAACAACCATAGAGAGGAACAAAGATGGATGTGGCTAACGAACCGCGCTCATTTGAATCGGCTTTTCTCGTTGATTTTGTTTGAGTTCGACTTGGGCATTTCTTTGAAAGTTGAGCAGAAAGAAACACTCATCATTTTAAAGACAGATGGATTTGCTGTTTTGCCGACCGGCTACGGTAAAAGTCTAATAAACCAGCTGGCTCTGCTTGTAGCTCTGAATACGTCACATTGTTGGTTGCTCTGATTGGTCATGGAACTGGCCCATTACATGCAGGAACAGTTTGAATGGCAATGGTTGACTCCACCTACAGGCTTCAGCTCTGTCAGTGGTCTGATTCCAGACTATACAGTCCAGGGATAGTTTGGCCTGCCAGGCTACATAAACATGGCATCCAGTCATTATTTTGATGGTTAATGTTTGCATTTACTCCCTATTGTGTTGAAATCATTTAATAACCTCTGTTTGGCAATGTATTATGCAAGCTTTTTCTCTTTTTTTGTTTACATATCACAGTTTCACTCAGATTTTTACTATCATGGAAAGAAATTGTGAATAAAAGGAGCAAGAGGCTGACTTCCCGGCTCATGCAGTCTGGGTGGTTATTTACTTATACCTACTACTTAGACAAAACACACAGCAAGAGAAGTGCAACTTGTATCCTCATATTCATTTTTACCCTTCATTTTCAACTATTTTGCCTGTTCCTCAATCAGATGCATTTTTCCGTAAATCCCTGAATATGCTTTTGATTCAACACACATTAGAGAAAAATCTAATATAAACTACTAAGACCGAATGTGGTTTTATCTGAGCTCAATAGATGTGTGGTCTTTTCCAAATCTTACGCTCTTATGTATCATCATTTCATTATAATGTCTCCCTCTGTGTGCGGATCATGATTATACACCCAGTACTGCCTGCGTCACATGACCCTAAATACCATCAACATATCATCAGCAGAAAATCATGATTCACACTTTTACAAAGCCCACGTGGACACACACAAACACAAATACACACACACAGAAAGGTTAGCCGAAGACAATTGCTTGGGTTCAAGTCGAGCCCGGCTCCACCCGCCGCTCTCACCAGGGTGGGAACATCGGAGCAGGGGTTGGAATGCCGGGTCGGACCGTTTCGGAGTAGCCTGTCTTTGAAGGAGGCCTGTGGCAGGGAAGGGATTTCGGGAAGAGGAAGTGCTCTGCTGGAAGTTTTAGATATCAATGGAAAGGCTTTCTCTGTGCCACGCAGGGCAGCAGAGTGGCTTTCCTTTATCTTCCACCACTTATCCCACCACAACGGAAAGACAATGTCAAAGAAACATGTAACAGGAATATTTCCAGGAAGAGACGGCCTAAACAAATGCAATCCAATCCCTGAAGGGGGGTAGACGTGCGGAAGACTTGAAACTATGAAGTGATACTTAATGTAATGAGTACAATAAAATAAGTTGTGTAATCATAATCCGATAGGGTTGAAATAGACATCAGATATATGAAGCCTGCGAATGACGGACAGATCATCATCCACCCAAAGGAGAACGTGCATAAGGAACGTCCGCTGACCCGAACTATCCCACGATCCAACAGCAACCTGGCTAAACCACAACAGCAACCTCTGACTATCCAGCTGTTTGTTCAAGAAAATATCATTATATTCACACACACACACACACACACACAACAGCGGGGAGGATTTGAGATCTCTGCTCTAGATACAGATTTGAAAGAAATATTCTCTCTCTATAAAACATCCACTGTGTTAAAAAAAAAAAAAAAAGCCAAAGCACATCCAAGTTTCTTACCAGAAGTGAGCCACTACAACCTGTTCCTCACCATGACATTTAAAAACAAAGTAAATGGATGAAGAACTGGTTTATAGATGAGAGAAGGCATATCTCTAATGACATCAGTGAAACCTCCAGTGGCAACATCACAAAGAAAAATATAAAGTTTAATAAGTCTGACCTTTCAACACAATTCCAACTAATAATTTAGATACTTCGGGTTTTAGTTTATGACAGATGGAATCACTTTACCAACTCTTAGACCCAACAGCAGCTCTGGGGGTTGGTAAAGTGGTCTTTTTTTTTTGGTATCTGTATTGACATCAAAGTGTCTTTTTTCAGCCCCAGTTTTCTTCTACACGTACACCATTAATTACTTTGTCTTGTACTCTCCCAAAATTAAGTGTCTATCTCTAATTGACCTTTTTTATTTATTATATTTTTTTTTCCTTTCTGCTTTCAGGTGTTTTTTTTCTTTTGCATTGCTGCTCTTGTTTCCTCTCCTCTGAATTTAAAGGCAAAATACGCAACAAAATTGAAAATAATATGTACAGACCCATACAATAATATTCCTTTATTTCATCTGCACTTTCCCTTACAGTTGTATGAAAGTATGTGTGTACTTCCTGAGAAACCACCAGAAAAAACTACTCCATGTCACTTGGTTGTTGAGGACATAAGGGGCAAATATTGGATCGTTCTGCTTCCAAAGCTTGAAGTGTTGCATTATAAAGTTACCTATTGTACCGAGGTGGGAAAGAGTTCAGTTAATGCACCTATAGTGAACTTTATAATTGCTAGAGGTGTACGGTGTCTCAGTGCTGCAAGGTTTTTTAAGGTAAAATAAGATGAGATAGCTCACCCATCTTGAGTATGTTTATTCTGTGTGACCAATTATGAATACATGAATAAGTTGTCCTATTTGGTGCACATTAGCATATGGCCAGCTACCGGTTAACGGACCCACCGGTCTACACACCCTCCATATCTGGTGTCCTGCTTGTTTATCTTCTTGCTGAGTTTTCTGTCCTCACCTCTGCTCTGCTCCTCCACCACAGCAGCCAGACCAACAAAGTTCTGTCCTTTCAGACCTCCGCTTTCCCGGCGAGGCTGACCACAACCTCTCAGACTCGGGTCGTCTTACTCATTTACGGCGTGAGAGCGGATACCGACGTAGGCTCAGAGAGACCAATTCAAAGCCTTGCATCGGAAATCTCTTCCTCTGCAGCGATACCATACACTTCATCTGCATATTCACATATTCAGAGCCCGGTGTTGGCTTCCTGTCTGCGCAAGATAAAGGGGAAACTGGGCACAGACAGAGCTAGAGTGTTTTCATTTGTTTTCAAAGGGTTTTTGTCATTGCATCTTGGAAATGAACCAAGGAGCTCCGAGATGTCTGGAGCAAAAGACGGGCATCAACACCCAAGCATAAATGTCTGAAGAAGAGGTAAAATCATGGCTGGAACACTATCAACGCGTGAAACTGATCCGTCTCTGCTAATATCTTAAGTTAAAAGCTTCTTTTTTTCTTCTTCTTCTTCTTTTCAGACACAGGTTTGTTGTGGAAAGCAATCAGGAAAAAATATCCTGCAACTGCCATTTGAGGAATTCTGCAGAGACCTGCCCATCACGTAGCCGTCACGGTTCGTCTCTCAATCTGACAGCACTCGTCAACACACATGGAGAAATGAGAGCCGCTATTGTGTCTATGACAATCTCCCAAGCGCGGTTATACTTGTATGCAAACAACAAAATACCACAATGACACTCCTGGTCCACTGCCAAGTCAGCCCTGGCAGCTAATCACTAACGCGTTCAAGTTGATGGTTTTTATTGCTTTTTCTGCTCCTGCATGTGGAAAATGTCTGCAATACTTAGACCCGATGTGTACATTTGCAGCACTCCTGTCGTGTTCGAACAGGTGGCTTGCAGTGTCACTGATGCCATCAACTATTGTTCATGTCATTTCCCACAGCGTCACTGTCTGACAAATAACAATGTTCTGGAGTCTTTAAATATCTTGGCAGATAAACAATTACATCTTGAGAGAGGTTTTAGCCAGGTGGAATAAAAGAAACGATAACAGAGCTTGTTTGTTACATGATGCAACACTGAACATTGCAAAAAAGCTGCACGATAAAGAGTCACTACAACAAGTAAAAACGAATAGAAATATTTCTCCTAAGTTAAGACAAACTCATGTATTACTGTCCAGAAAAACAAAAACAAAAAAAAACAAAAAAAAAACTTTGTCCCCCTCATTCGAATGATCACAATTGGGCTTTTGTTTATGAATGTGTTTTTGTTTTCTACTCCCACTCCATTTCTTCTTTTTCCCAAAGATTTGAGCTCTGTGAGATTCTACAAGAACCAACAGTGAAGAATCACTCACATGTAGAAACTCTTACTAATGAGAAGTGACAAAATAAATGTTTTTACTGAACTAAAGATCACCATAGACTGGACATAAAAACACAACAGCATGTTCTACTACTTTAACCCATAAAGACCCAGTGTTATTTTTGTGGCACTTTCCAAATGAATTTTTCTCTATATTTAACCTTCCTTAAGTGATTTATCACAGTTTATTGTACGATTAAATTCCGTAATTTGTGTTTTTTCAGTGAAAACCATGTATTTTCCTACATTTAATTCACTGATTACGTAGATGTTCATTACAGCTCAGAGTAAAGTTGAGGGTTATTATATCATAAACAGAGAAAACTGAAAAAAAGTGGCTTTTTCAGCAAATCTATCATTCCTATTTAATGAATATAAACCCAGTGCGTCCATCCACTGTCATTGATCCAACTCCATGGGTTTTACTGGTGAATCAATGTTGTAGAAGATGACGGTGTTTCTGCGGTAACTGCAGAGCCTCTGAACGTCCAAATGGGTCATATCTGATGACCATGAAAAGATGACAAACTATATTTTACACAAACTATTTATATGTATAGATAGGATTAATAGAGATTAAACAGTTTATATCTGGAGATGGTTTGTGTCACCGGTGTTTGTTTGGTTCAACTAAAGGTACCTTTATTTGGACAAATACCATGAGAACAACAAAAATAGCTCATAATAGTTTAATTTCAGAGCTGATTTCTATCTATTTTACATGTTTTCTTGATAAAAACCAAAATCACTTCAGTTCTTACATTAATATCTATGGCATTGTACTGACAAAAACAGTGCTTTTAGACATTCCATGGTTTCTTTTCTGTCTGTTTTAGTCACATGATACACACAGGAGTTAGGACTGGATCGCTTAACCATTGTTTTTAATGATTTTTAATGGTCTAATAATTATTATTTCCACCACTGTAGATGATTTTCATCAAAAAAAAAAAAAAAAAAAGTAAAATGAAGAAGATAATATTATCATAAAATGGTGATTGAATCATTTAGGAAAGGTTAAATACAGAGAATAATTCATTTAGAAATCGACACAGAAGTCACACTGGGTCTTTATGGGTTAATATTGCTCACATTTTCTTCTCCTTTGAGCTTTTTTTCTTCATTTCTATCTTTGACTCAGTTTCATCAGTGTTGAGCTTATTACCGTCTCATTATCTGTGAATTTTAATTGGTCGCGCCACTTTGTTTTGGAGAGCGCTCTATAAATAAAATTATTATTATTATTATTATTATTATTATTATTATTATTATTAGTTATTGACCACAGTATATGCGTGTTGTCATCTAGAGGGTCACAAAAGCATTTGCATTGGAATCTAAATGTGCTTGTAAATTGGAGCTGAATGTCATATCCCTGATTAAATACTGTCATTAAACGTAAGCCTCCCCAATCCATGTTCGACAGGGGATACTTAGCGAGGCCATATAGCTAAATGCCTTGTTATCCTTGAATATGTGATAAATTTAACCTCACTGAGCTCAAAGAATGTGATGAGCCAGCCCCTCACTTTGTGTTCAGGGATAGGCTCGATGGCTTCTTTGCTGAAATGCAGAATACGCTGTTTAGAAAACACCAATTTACATTCCTGCAACCATTTGGCATGCCTCAGTGGTAGGCGTACAAT
The DNA here is from genome assembly GCA_030068375.1 of Ostorhinchus rueppellii. Lineage (NCBI taxonomy): Eukaryota > Metazoa > Chordata > Actinopteri > Kurtiformes > Apogonidae > Ostorhinchus > Ostorhinchus rueppellii. The sequence continues at coordinate 12,869,920 of JAQQZY010000020.1, read as the reverse complement.
GGCTAATCTGCTTCAAATATAGGAATTCCAAGTCGCAGCATGTGTGCCGAACATAAGTGGGGGCGATAGATAATGAAATACACTGAATATTAAAATTTGTTTTCTGAGATCCTTAAAAAGGGAGAAAGCCAGTTGATGCGGGTTTGGAATAAATATTGTTTTGAAGCCAATATTAGAAAGCTGCAGCCTTAGATATTATTATTAGAAAGCCTCTAGCTATTTCCTCTCTCATAGTATGTCCATAATCTCCTAATCAAGCAATTTACCTCGTGATTTATATTACACAGGACTACAGCGATGTGCATTTCCTTGTACCCACATTTCAAGATCCGGAGGCTCAAAGGTACTTCAAACACTGACTGGATACACCCTCGTAGTTATCACATTTTCTATTTCTATGCACTTCATGGTCTGTTTGATGTTATTCATGAGCTGTAACTGAAAGTAATACAACTGCATGGGGCCAGAAAATGCTTTAGAATACAAAGTGCGGGCTGCTGTGCTGCAGGATCATATACGTATCTGCTCTTAATAATGGACTGAAATTAAATTTTGTCTATCGGGCACTTCTGCGCCCTTCTGTTTGCACCGCGTGGAGTGAAGAATGGAGGTGGAGTTCTCAGATATCTGTTGAAATGTTATTACGGCTTTGGTTCAAATTATGTATCTCAAAATGGGGATGTTCTCATTATTATGTAAAGAGACCTGAGACACATTTCACATTGATGCTTATATTTGTCAACTTGAATGCACTCAGGTCTCTCCCCCCCCACACACACACACCCCCGGGAAACCCATCTGATAATGTCCTGTTTTAAATAAATACATATGTATGTCATATGCTGCATAAATGTTATCGGCAACGTCTCAGTGAAATGAACTTATTTCATCCTCCTCGCGATGAAGTGAAATGTATGGATCATGCAAACAATAGATGATAATGACCATCTACGAGTGTGGTGGCAGCAAGTCAGAGGCAATTTAATGACCCATTGCACTGTTCAGGTCTTTCCAACACGATAATCCTGCTGAGTGCACACGCTGCCGATTTCCTCTTCTTTTCATTCCCAGCTTCATATTTCTGTAAACCCACTCCCCTCGTTGGTCAAACGGCACAAAGTAAGAAACAAGGTCTTGCTATTGATTAGTGCAGGTGAGGTTCAGTGTTTACATATGTGTTTGTGCAGACGCGACAGTAGAATTTACAGTAAACACCAGAAAGATGCCAATGAAGTGCGGTTCTGTTGTAAAATACAGGTTTTATTGTACAGCCGATAAGTTACAGCAGTGTATTGTTGTTTTCTATTATATGTTTATATTGTTGATTTTAATGTCTATTTTAATCTCTTATTTTGTTGTTTTTTATATGTTAACTTCTTCTTTTTATGCCTCTCTTGTGATGCTTTTTTGTTTTATGTGAAGCAGTTTCAATTGTCCCGTGCGTGAAATAAATAAACTTGTCTTTATTAGAATGAACCGTTCATTGTATTTCTGTGTTTTTTTCAGTTTTGACTGCTCCAGTTCAGACTGATCTCATGAAATCATGTTGTATATCACCCAGTTGTCACGGTATTCGGCGTGCTATACATACATTTTCATCCTTCTGTGTGTTATTCATTGCCATTTGATTGTGTGTCAATGTACGCCAAGATCTCCAGTTTACATATCCATAATCCCTAACCCTGACCACTAATCGTGTTTATCACTAACTGCATGTTGTGAACATACATGCGGAAAGTTTGCATTGTGTACATGTCATGTCATCTGTACACAATTCATGATATGACGTTGTCCAGTTCGTCTGTAGCCATGCTAACAGCGCTAACGGAGCCTGGACTATTGGAAGTGTCACTACCTGATCGGTTCCTGATCAGTTCCACGCATGTGCAAAGGTGTCATATTTTCCTTTTTTTTAAATTTTTTTTATAACAGTTACGAAATATTTAAGATGGTCTGGTTCAGGAAACTAACAGTGAATTAGATAATAAGAATTCCACTAGCCACACTAGATTTAGACTCTGAGAAGTATTTAATATTACAGATTCAGTGTTATGAGCCTGGGTCATAATCTGTTTATTTATGTGCATTTCTGTATAGTGTGTGTCCCCCCCCAACCCTGTAGGGGTGCTGTGTGTGTGTGTGTGTGTGTGTGCGTGTGTGTGGGGGGGGGGGGTTTGCAGGAAGTGACAGTGGATTGGAGCACCCTGATGATTCCTCATTTAAAAGTGGCATCAGTTCCAGTGTTCTGTCTCTCTTGTCGCTGCCACCTTCCAACCCGTTCCTGTGTGTTTTTGGATCCAGACTTTGTAAATCCATTCGAGTGTTTTTGTGATAATTTGTAAATAGTAAAGATAGAGATTTGATGTTAGTTTTGATGGTGTTGATAGTATTGTATTTGTAGGAGAGGGCGGCTCTTTTTGTTTGACGTTTTCTCCTGTTTTTTCGTTCGAGTTCAGATTGTATTTTGTTTTTCCTGTTCTGTTTTGAGAATAGCGTTTTTAGTTTTACCTTTTGAAGAAGGTTTTTGTTGTTTTAGCCCTACCCTCTCCTACCCTCCTTTAGTTGTTTAATAATAAATATTGTGAAATTTAGTTTTGTTTTTGGTCTGGATTCTGTAACTTGGGAGTTGGTGGTGAACGAATTGAGCCTATTATCTACGTCCTAGTAAACCCCTAGGGTGGGACGTAACATCAGTCTTCAAATATTACAAACATGCCATAAGTCTGGTTTTATTCGGCTGCAGTTACTGTGCAACATTATGTCATTTTAGATTCAATTTATTTTGAAGATGTATTTTTGTGTTCTTACTCTATTTCATTCCATCCGTATGATGGCGAGTAAGATGCAATGACATTTCGTCGGCAGTGTACATATGCTCTGAATGACAATGAAGAAACATCTCAAGCACTTTTTGTCCCAGTAGACTTGCTGTATCCAAAATGGCAGACTGTCTTGCACATGCCAAACCCAAATCTGGCAGAATTCAACGAGTTTTTTTGTCTCAACATAAACATATAAAATAACTTTTACAGTTTTATAATTTCTTAAATTCGTAATACAATTGTCTGTATGCTCAGAACACTTTTTGAAGATTGGTTTTGTTGGAGCCATGAATTAAGTTACATGTTTTTGTCGGAGTATGATAGTTTAAACATTTGGGCTTTATTATCTTTTAGGATGTTGTTTATTGTTTTGTGTATTTCTGTTCAATCATAATTGGGTCATAGGTAATATGGGCGGGGCATATTAATACATAGGTGTGGGCTCACCTGCTCAGAGGTTGATGATGAGTGAGAGAGGGTGAGCGGGGACGCTGTATTTTTTGTTGACCACTATTTTTCTTTGACCACTGTGATTAGTTTAATTATTAGTTGGAGCACGTTCTCATAAGATGATTATATTCTTTTGTATTAAAAAAAACTTAACCTTATTTCTTTGGATCGCTGTGATTTTTTTTGTTCAGCGTGTCACAATAGGAAGCCCCGCCTTCAGCCTCTCAGCGACTCGTTCTTTCATTCAAGTCGCTACATTTTTAATGCGGCATAAGTTGAAACATCAGAACACAAGTTGTGGCGTAGTTTCACGTATCTGGGTGGCCTTGATGGAACCGATCTGGTACTCCCAGAACTGATCGGGTAGCAACAGGAGGCATTTCCGAATGGGCTAATGCACGCAGCAAGTGTTAGCTTAACTTAACCAATTTTTTGCTAGCTAAGATTTGCAAAAACGGTGCACTCTGAGTCCCACACCGCACATATTTATAATAACAATAATGCAAAATACAATCACTGAAACAAAGAAAGAAATATTATTGTAATTAAAATGCTGGTTTTGACATGTCTACATTACACACCAAGTTAAAATATACGTCTGTGTGTGTGTATGTATATATATATATATATATATATATATATATATATATATATGTGTGTGTGTGTGTGTGTGTGTGTGTGTGT
>JAQQZY010000020.1:12834067-12851847 GCA_030068375.1 Ostorhinchus rueppellii | reverse complement strand
AAAAAAAAAAACTAAATGCAATTTTTATTTCTGTTCCAGCGCTCTCCTTCGTATGAACATCTGCTAACATTAATACAGTTCATTATCAGCTAAGTAGGTCACCATCCAGTCCACCATGCTTCTACAGCAGCTCCAAACAGACATACAATTCTTTTTGGGTTTGTTTGGTTTTTTTTTTTACCCATTTTTTTTTTTTTAATCAGGTGTCATCCCCCATTTCTGTTCATTACAGTTGCTTATTTAAATATGGACCACATTCTTAACTAAAAAAAAATTAGAAAAAAAAATAAAGAAAAGTAAAAAAATAAATAAATCAGTGTTTTTCATTTGCAATCTGCACTTTCACCAATATGTGTCACTATATATCACACACTGAACCTTTAACTAAGGCCAGCACTACTTCAGTACTGACTAGATTTGGTATCTTTATTTGAGGTATCTATCCGTATAAAATACATTTGTTTTCTCTTTACTAATTAAACTTCAAGTCCAAATCTATGCTACAAGATGGTTCCACATTAAAATACTGAAAAGCTTAATTTGGTAAACACAAAATTTTGTCTATACGGTACATCAGTTGTGCATGTTCATCTATTTATTACATTTTTAAATATATCTTTATTTTTTATTTTGATGATTTAGATGACACTAAGAGTTATGAGCCAAGTACCACAAAATGCAGCAATACGCTTATCATATAAAATCTTACAAATGCAGAATACTGGTCTGTGACCTCTTTAACCCTGACTTATTTACTTTTCATATAGCCAACAGACTTCAAGATTAATCATTACAGATCATTGTGTATTTGCATGAAACTCATTATTATTGCTGAATGTTTTGCTGGAGGACATAGCAACAGTTAGGAAGATTAATGAGTTTGATAAATATTTAGTGTAATCCCTAGTTACCGTTTTCCCACCTTCGTTCTGGTCCCTTACTACCTACCCTCAAACTAATTAAGCCTAGGGCTTTGCTGTGTGTGTGTGTTTGAGGCAAGTTTCGTATCAACAGAAATGCTACGGGCTACTGTCAGTCACTCATCACAAAGGTAAAAATAGAATAAAGGTATGCTGTGAAAGGAAGAGGAAGAATAGTTTAGAGGAGGACAAGACCGAGGGATGATGCAGTAGATGAGAAAAACAGTGATAGCACTGAAATACAACCATTCCATTTATACATGGTTCATAGTTTCCTCAGGGTCAAAGTTATGCCACTTTTTGATCACTTTCCCTGCATTATCCTGTGTTTTCCAATCTTTTTCTACTCCAATATCGTATTTTTTCCTTTTATTTTCTTTAACTTGGCATAAAAATGATGAGAACATCTGAGCTGAGCTAAAAAAAAAAAAAAAATGAAATCAATGTACCTGAAAAGCTGCAGTATGAAACAAAGTCCTGCAGAGGGCCTCGTCCTGATCCGGCTCCTCATTTAGGTTTTCAACATAAAGCCACAGAACACCTACTCTAAATATTTCAGAGATCAAAATAGATCTCATCCTCTGATGATTGACAGCTTCAAGAACAAAAATGTGTTGCACAGTTATTCTTGGACAGATCTGTCTAAGATAAATATGGTTGCAAAAAAACTGTATTATTATCAGCAATACATCAAATTTGTGACTTTAATTAATGAAAATGAAGTAAAATTACTCATCAGAAATTCTCTGAGAACAAGTTGGCGTCTTCACAGAGCTGATTTTGTAAGATCAACAATCCATAAATCAAAGAGGTTCAGTGAGCAATGATGTAACACGAGGAAAGGCAGATTACCCACCTTTTTTTTCCTTTTAACAGCCAGAGCCATCAAAGAGTTCATATTTTTGCTAAATGATAATGATTAAGTAATGAAATACTTAAATAAATAGTTGTCTGTTACATCTGTTGTGTTAACATGTACTGCGACGTGGTTAAGTACTTTTACTTCGGCACTGTTTTGCAGTACCTATTTGTATTTTATTGAGTATTTCTAATATATCTTGACAACTTCTAAACATATCCAAATAAGATGATTTATAACATTTACGATAAACTGAAGGAGGTGAGCTTGAATTTCTTCCCCCTCGTAAGATTTCAAAACAGAATTGGATTAGCTGGGAAATGCATTGTGAAAAAGCTCAAAACTCAGAAAAAAATTTGACTTTATGGGAAAATGGTTATAACAGGACATCATACAATACATTCACTGTAAATAAAACTACCAACAGTTTATAAATCAGTTAAAATGAACACTTAATCAGGCACCTCAACACACACATTAATGCAGCACTAATACGAGTCAATTAATAGTAAAAAAAAAAAAAAAATGATAACTATTTTACTTTTCCATTTCATATATTAAGGAATAAAGTAAAAGTAAGAGCAAAAAAGTAATTGCAAAGCTTTAACTTTACATGGAAATGCAGGAACTATCAGCATTTTCTATTAATAAAACAGCTGACTGGTCTATGTATGTATGAATGAATTAACTGTTAATATTATTATTTTTATGTTCATTTTCTCTATTATATATGTATAAATCTTCAGATAAAACTGAACTGAGCACATCGGAGCCCAGTTTAGTTCCCACACCTGACTGTTCTGATACCTGAGCTCTGTCCACTGTGGCTCACTGCTGCCATCTATGACTCGTCGGTGAAACTACATCTGCACAGTTTGTTTTGGCTTCTGTATGTCAGAAGATGAAGACATTTGATTTGGAATATTTGGGGTTTGATTTAAGATACTGACTTAGATGCAATCGTATTTAGCTTTGTGATACTATTTATTGACTCATTGTGTTTACTTAAAAAACCTCAAAAAGTCCCCCCACCCCCTCCTCACCATTCCCAAACTGCATGTTTCCATGTGTTACAACCTTGCTGGAAAACAGAAAAAGAACTGACTCATGAGTGGAGCAACAAATGTGACCCACGAAGCACAACCACAAAACATTCCCTGACTCTGAACGAGGAAAGTGCAGACTTGTTTCTTTTGGCACAGAACAGTCTATTCTTAAACTAAAGTTCACTTTCAACCCAGTTAGGCCAAGCAGACTGCCTTATATGAAGCCTAACCTTTCAAAATAGGGATCAGCCTGCTCGGGGAATGATTCTGACCACCAACTGCCAGGCCACCAACGCAACGCAGCTCTGTTTTTGCGCATTCAATAGGCTGGATGGGATGCATGAGAAAATGTGGGCCCAGAGATTACAGTGCATCTCCATTTGGCCCAAACCACAAAGATTCTGAGCGTGAAAGGCAATTTTAAAACAATGGAAAACATGGCACCTTAAATACACACCAACCGCACACACACACAGCTAATGAGTCCCATGAGAGAGAAAACACACATTTGAGTTGGGAATGTGCTAATCTGGTTCAAGGCGAGGGGGATACACACACCATGTGGAGAGCGTGCCACCGAGGGCTGATTGGACGGCAGAAATGTAAACACCAATCAGAGAGTGAGTAAACCGGCCCAATGGGCTGTTAAGAAGACGAGACCGCTCATCATTCACAGAGGGGTTTACAAAATGATCCGCGTCCTCCAGAGACACCTCAGAAATATTCAAGAAAAATGGAAAGTTCTTGGTCTGAGGATGTTTGAGATAGTTTCATATGCTTTTGAACATCTAGAGCAAAGAAGAGGCCCCGTGAAAAACTGCATCTTTACACAAAACAGGCAGAAGCAGTTTGACACCATGTTTTATGACAATACTGTTTTGTTTTTTATTTTAATGATTTGCCTCTTTTGGAGAAGGGAAAACTAGCATTTAAAATATTTATTTATTTATTTATTTATTTATCTATAAAGTATGTATTATAAAATCTGTGCTCTTCAAGGACTGCTCTGATCTCTGTGAAACTTTTTTGATGTAAACTTCGAAAGAATAGAGACTTTAATGACTTTTGAAACCCAAAAGTGTTTTCAGATGTTTTGTAACTCAAGAAAAGCTGCATAACTTTCATTCTATCGGTCATACATTTGAGTGTAATCCAATGGGTATATAAATAATTGAAATAACATAATCAATAAAGGAAAACTGACTCATGGATTCATCAATAAATTGAAAAATTTCAACAACAATTCTAGAACTTTGTAAATTTTGAAGCACAAATACTAAACTTTCATTGTTTAAATGTGACCATTTGATGTTTTCCTTTGTCGTTTGAAAGTAAAGTTAGTATCTTTGGATTCATGGTCACATGTTCAATTAAATAAAATAAACAATAAATTAAAAACAAATAGCTGTAAATATCAGCTTTAACCCTATAATGCAAAACATATCATATTTGATACATGAGTTTTGAAGCCCTCTACGTGATTACTGTGGTATTTTTTTTCTTGAGAAACCCGATGTATCCAATTAGATACATGGAATACAGTGATGATCCACCAGGGGGAGGAATTTGTTCAGCTGAGGCCTTTCCAGTGACACAACAAGATTGTCGTTAATGAGGAAAAAGGCAGAACTTTACTAATTCTGTAAAGGAATTACTAGTTCGACATGTTTGTGTTATATTATGTTTTTGTTTGTTCAAAAATAATATGTGAGCATTGAGACCTGATGCATCAAATATGATACAAAATTGAAATTCATACATGGGGGGGGTATACAGAAGGGCCAATACAGGCTCTGGTTTCAAAGAACTGGAATTTTCTGTCAATAATTTGATGGTTCAGGCTTTACAGGGTTAAAATCTGATTTACAGACAAAACTGACACTTGAGTTACTGGAAGTTTGCAGCAAAAAGGTGATATTAACAGCATATCTGTCTTAATCTGTTTTACCAACATTCAGTTTAGATACAGAACTGTGCAAAAGTCTTGTTTTAGCAAGAGCATCATGATATAATAGTTCATTTCTCGGTCTAAAACAAGATACAACTGATACATAAGACAGTATTAAAAACAAGAATTTCAGGGGGAAAAAATGACTGAAGTATCTAGTATTTATTGTGACCTTCTGCTGCACTGAAAACGTCATGAACTCTTCTGCGCAGACATGAGATTTACGGAGCTAATCTACTGTTTAACACCAGCTTTCATTTAACACATGTTCAGTATTTCTCATTGTTTGAACTACCTTTTCATGTGAACATGTGAGACCACACTAAACACTGGCTGCTTCCTGTAGAGGCCATATATTTAGATTTTTTGCAACTTTTTTAATGCTGAACCCAATATCTCCCTCCATTTTCTTGTACTTTAATAAAGAGACTGAGAAATTGATACTATGCTCAATATTCTGCCTAAAACTTCTGCATAAAACTTAATCTATTTCGACATTGTTGTATGAGCAAATGTGTAAGTGTGCGTCTGTGCTGATGTTTTTTTGCTCTTTACAGGCATGACATAGAAATTATATTTACACACAACATCATTTAACAGCAGCTTTTGTCAATTCAGTGAGTTTGGGATGTCTTCCCTTCCTTCCTTTTATGATATGATCCCACTACAGTATAACATTTATCTAAACTATAGTAGCATAGGTCCATTTTAGGTCTGCATCACTGTTAAAATGAGCACTTCGCTATTTTTGTCAACTGTCAAAATAATGAACAGACTAATTTCTAATTAACATCTGTGAACCCTAGACTGCTTTTATCTGAAAAAAAAAGTGAAAAGTGATCATAAAATTTTGATTACACTTTAGTAAAGATCAACTTTTTGCTTTTCAAACCACACCTGTTAAGTGTTTTGCATAAAACGACAACTTAAACAGCAGTCATTTTTCCACTGGATATATGTGCAAAACTGTTTACTATATGTCAAAAAACAGAAGTGTGTCATGTTGGTTTTTCCATTAAATCACAAATGTGATGATTTCTTTATTTATTATCACGAGATGACACAAGAAGTCATTCCATAAACATGGCAAACAAACATAAATATAGTGTTGATTTACAGATATATTCATTATTATCATCATCAACTGGAACTAATTGCCTATCGAGGACAAAAAGTTTTTTGAGTTTGAATCATCATCATCACCATCATTATTATCATCTTTCTGTCCTGTACTGAATTTAAAAATTATTCATTTCCTGGTGTGCCCACACATACCGCGCCATGTTTCTTTTAAAACTCTTCTTCGCTTGTTGTAACGTCCGTTAACATCCATTTTTGTTTTTTGGTTTTTTTTAGTTTTTAATTCATGTTACTTGTGGAAAAAAAGGTCTTTCCATTGCAGTTTTGCATCATATACCATTTGCACTATGCCCAAAACACCACCTCTTGCCAGCGCGAAAACATTTAATCGAAAAATGAGTTTTGGCAAAATTATCAGTTCACCATTAGCTAAATTTTTATGTTCATGTTATATTTGCACAATTTGAGGATCAATGGAAAAGCGACTATTGACAGGGTTGATACAACAGGAAATTGCAGGGTTGAACACACTGCCACCACTCTCTTACCCACACATCATACACTACTGGATGACACACACAGGGAGTCAAAACAACATTACCAACCAAGTACAAGTCTTGCATAACGTGTCCACAAACTGTATTAAGTGGTGGGATTACAGGCTGTGTATGAGAGTAAACTGCTGGCAGGCTGCGCTATGGCTGCTTTAGGCCTGTAAACGCATCAACACGCCAAGCAAACAGAGCCGGGCTTTGTGGGGAAACAGGCGTGCTAAATCCTGTGTGTGTCTCTGGCGTGGGAGCTTCTGTAAACCCGGATGGGGGAGAGACCAAAGGGTAGCAGCAAGGGAGCGAGTTGTAAGAAGATAATGAGATGATGATAAGTCTTTCTGAGGTGGAATTCGGATAGGGATAATGAAGGATATAGATTAAGGAAGTCTGTCTCCTGAATGAAATCTGCACTTTTGTCTTCAAAAGCCTTCAGAAACAATGGCATGGAAACCTCCTCCTCCTGCTACACTCACATCATCCCCACCACAACTTTTTCCACCTCCTCTCCTTGCCCTCCTTGTCATGTCACTTTTGCTGTCGTGAGCGAGTGTGTGTTAATAATTCAGCCCGTCTCTCCCCGTGTGTCTGCTGTGACAGCTGCAGGTGGGAAAACTCGCACAGAGAGCGACGTCGAGGGGTTTTGTTCACGGTTTCCCTGTGAAGCGCTTCACTGGAAGAACACAATGCGATCGTGTTGAACCTTCAGATGCAGAAGCGATTACTAGGAGCACTTCCCTATTCACGTTTGTGGTGCTCGCAGCTATATTATACAAGAGCTGTTTCCAACCTATTCAGCTTTTATTACTGTCGACAGATAAATACAATTCATAATTTATAGCTGCCGTTTTTCACTGTTTTTACTTTTTACGGTTAAGTATTAAGAACAAAGAGTTTGAAATACACCAGATGTCATATGTATATTTAACACTTCTTACCAAAACTTTTTTTACTGACTATATAAAGCAAAAATAAAACTAACTTTTAGCCATTGAACCCACAGACTATGACGAACATTGTCTGCACTATTACATTGTCATGACTCCTGTTTCCTACAAGTGCCAACCAAACGTTCCTGAAAGTTATTATCCTGGAAGAAGCTTTAACCCTTTAACCCCTGATGGGTCTGTGGTGAGTGTTCGGAATGTATGAGTTATTTTAAATATTCCTAAAAATTCAACTGTTAAATAGGAAAAATTTGAAACAGTGCTGGCAGAACAGACTGTGCACTTTCCATAGATATCTAAGCATGCTCAGCGCACCCCCAAAACACAGAGCAACAAGACTAACTTGCTATAAAAATAGATGGTTTGTGGGGTTTTTTTTTGTTTGTTTTTTTTACACCATTGTAGTGTTGTGGTGTTTTTCCTTAATTTTTTCTAGTTTTTACTGAGTTTTAACTAGGGATGCACCAATACTGAGCGCGAATACTTGTACTTATACTCTTAAAAATACTCCGATACAACCACACTGACACCACTTATTGGTAGCGTGACATTCACAGTGAAGTGCAGCAGGTACATGGCGGAGGAGTAATGTCAGCAGTGTGGAGATGTTCCAAAATAAATGATGGTAACAAAAGTAACACAGACTGGAAGTAACGTTAAAGACACACACGGATATGGACGGAGCGTTCTGTCCGCCCTCTGTGTACGTAGTTCTGTCCATTTTCCAGGTGCTGGTGGATGTGTACCCAGACGGAGAATACTACCAGGAACTGTGGAGGTGGAGCAGGGTTCTCCCCAGACGATGGAACAACGGCGCTGCGCCAGTATAGTGCTGGCTCAGCGCCGCTATACTCATTTTCAAATTTAGGGTGTTTTTTTCTATTTCTCCCTGATAAATTTGTTCAAATCTACCGAAATCCATCGGGTTTGCAGATACACGCTCACGTTTCCAGCGCCATGTTGTCTTTTCTTTGAAGTCTCACAGAGTTGCATCTATCGCAAGGTTTTAGCGCGAGACTTTCTTCCGGGGAGGGGGGTGCGCCAGGATTCTATAAATTTCAGGGAAGAGCCCTATAGAGGATCTGTTCAAAGAGTGACTAGTGAGTTTGTGACAAACTACTGACATATTCATGACAACTACCCAGGTCTGCACCGGTTTATGTCCTACTTATAATACTATGGGGCTAAGGAGCGGTGCAGGCCACCATCCACAGAGGTGAAAATGAAACTTAAAACTCATTTCTCTTTTCCCTACCTCCTGAAGCTTTGGTTTTAAACTTTACCAGTGGAAACGCTGCAACATTAGTATCCACATTAGTGTTACCTCTGTCATCTCCATGTTTGTTATTACTGACTTACTTCTTCTTATAAAACTTTACTTTTCTTCATGGTATTTGTCCAGTATGGTTAATTAAGAGCGGTGCCCCCTGGTGGGTTGATTTAGAAACGCTCATTCCAACACATTAAATGTCAGTAGCAGCACTTTGTTCCAGTCAGACTAATGACAACAACAATAAAGTATATTTTCAAAAGGAACTAAAAACTGTAATGGGAAGATTAAGTACTTTTATAGAAACTCAGTATCGGGAAGTACTCAGATGTAAGTACTTGGACTTGTACTCAGTCTGGAAAAAAGTGGTATTTGTGCATCCCTAGATTTAAGCATGTAACTGCTTTTTGGAGTTCAACCAGATGCCAAAAAAGCAGTTGGACTAATTTAGGGAAAAAAGGAGCCCCAAAACAAAAACGACCAGGCAAAAATTCAAATTCTTCTTGTTGTTCAGTGTGTTCCAGTTCACAGTTCATGTTCAACATCCTAAATCTCTTACTGATGTACATTCTGAGTGCCATATTTAGTAAAAACCTGTAAAACTTCAATTTCTCTCTTTGTCTTTTTCTGTTATTCCACCTTGTTTTGACCCTAAAACACACAGTAAAGCCAAACCACTGAAGAAAAGGAACACAAGCATATACTCACAGCAGCTTTTATAAGACTGAAACAGATGCAAATTCACAGCAGCACATTTCCCTGGAATAATGTCTCAGGGGTTAAAGGGTTCAGTCTGAATTTCATGTACCATGTACTTTTCAGAGGGATCATACAGATTGGGTCATTAAAGAAAGGTGTTATTAGGTGCATTACTATGGGCAGGTAACACCAGGTTCATAGAAATACTTATCTGCACTAAAGTGTCCAGTTTTAGTCTGTTAAGTGAGTGAGTTTTTGTAATGTTTGCTGCTGCTCAAGAAATCATGACTGATTTGTCTGGGTGTTGTATGGCTACAACTGTTTACAACTTTCCTCTATACAAAACAAATTCAAGTTCATCTAGATATTGTCAAAATATTGTGATAACCTCAGGGCAAAATGATGCAAAAATGAGCTTCTAATTACTTAACAAGAAAAAGATATCACACAGCCTAAGAATACAGAAATCCGAGGAAAATTAGGAGGAAATTTGTTATAACTTGTTTGGAACTAGGGTTGCATAGGGGCGGAAAATTCATGCATTCATCTTCTATACCCGCTTTATCCTAGGGGCAGAAAATTTCCAGTAAATTTCAATGGGAAATTAAGCTGGGGGATTTTGGAAATATTCCAAATTGGAAAACTTACAAGGTAGCTAGCTGCTGTATGAATACATTTTTATTTAATTTTTGCAAGTTAAACAGTAATACCAATATAGATCAAATATATTTACCCCACAATATTATTAAAAAAAAAAAAAAAAAAAAAAACTTACTTGACTTTATAAAATCCACAGGTTCAACTGTGTGGCTTCAATAGTCTGGTGTTTTTAAGCAACCATTTGTGGGCGTGATGGAGGAGTGCACAGTGCATGCAGGGGGCGTGGCCTCAATACCGTTGCAGTAAACAGTGCTGTGTGTATGTGATTGAGGACTGTACTGGCATTAAATCTAGTTGTTTTAGCCAAGATTATGCTACAATATATTTTCACCAAGTATATTTAAGTTTCCTGTTGAGGGCCAACCTTAAATTTTGTAAATTTATTTTTTATTCCCATAAATTCTCATTAATTCCCATGGAAAGTTACCTATTTTTAAAATTCCCATAATTTTGCAAACCTAGTTGGAACTCGTTTACATTTTATAAGAGAAGAGAAAAATGTGTCCGACTGGATCATGACTTTCAAAAAATCTTCCAGTGATCTTTTATCCAGATTATCCAACACAATAAATGACCTATTTATAGTGTTGGACACCATGTTACACCATGATATCACGAACATACACTTGAGCACATAAGCCCATGTGACCATGTCACAACTTTAGCTTCACTTCCTCAAAGATACACAGCCCCACAGTCCATATTTCATTGGACCACCGTTCGCTTTGTTGCACTAAATGTGACATTTATTTCCATCCAGAGTTGCATTAACTAACTAAGGTCTTCTATTGATGATGGACAAGTTGGACCAGTTTCATTAAGTCATCTCCATCACGTCCAAACGTTTGGGATGCAATGAGGTTGAGGTCTGGACTCTGTGATGGCCAATCCAAGTGTGACAATGAACTCTCATGCTCCTGATTCACTCTTTCACACTTTGAGCCTGATATATTGTGTGATTGTCCAATTTTTATGCTCTTTAGAAAATCAATGATTATTTATGAAATGAGAAGCAACTCATGCATCAGTTAGGGTTAAATAACCCGATGCAGCTGAAACATACTAATTATTCAGTAGAAGCCTCTATCTATTTGCTGAGTAAAAATCAGGTAAGGAGTTTTTCTGACCAGGAAGTGTAGATGTCACCGCTGCATGTCAACACCACTGTGACATCGACCTCTAACCACCAAAATCTAATGACATCATCCTTGTAACCAAGCAAATGTGTCAACCAAGGGACATTCCCAAGGAGTTCTGAAGAAAACATGTTCACAAGAATGGGAAGGACTAAATTAAATGGCAAATGAATGGGAAAACAACTCTACCACTATCATAATCAGATCCTAGCATTAGTCAGGTTAATCTGGAACACCATAAAAGACAACAGCCCAGAGTCATAATAGGGAAAATGCTGCTTTTTACAGCCTTATTCTTTAGTTTTGGCATCTTTCCAAGGGGTTATGAAAACTTCATTGGAATATTGCTTCAGGGAATGAAGTCTAGCACAAAGATCACACTGATTAACTCCTCTGCTCTTACGGTCAAAGAAAAGAATATCCCTCTGTTTTGTTTGAGTGCTGCTCTTTTGATACTGCAGCTGGCTCTGGTGTCCGTCCATTATTCCCTGTCCACCTCCACCCCAGCAGTACCAGAAAATAACCTTCACTCTGTTCTGCGATGACTTTCTACAGCGGAAACCAGCACCCACACAGACGCTCCATCTCAAACCCATACTACGGCTTAGGCTCCCTGGGTGAGTCTGATGAACAAGATAGCCTGAGAAGGGATTCCCTGTAAGACGCAGCGGTGAGGAAAGAGCTGGTGGGAAGGAAGGGGGAGATGCTGAGTAGCCGCCGGTGTGAGTGATCTTTTCCTCTGTGGTGGGACAGACTGGAAATTGCTCCACACCACTGCTGCCAGTAATCCAGTGGGCTCAGCTGTTCTGAGCAGGGCAGCATGTGGTCAAGAGCTACCAGAGTTGGGTTTATTGGTGTAGAAACAAATAAACACAAGAGAGCCCCGTACAGGTATAGGGATTTTGACACTCCGAGTGTGTGTGGCCCAAAGATGATCATCCATGTGGGAGGTGGGAGCAGAGTCACGGCCTCTGACCACAAAAGGATGTGGAGAGAGGAGTCATCATTCTCCTCCCTTCTCACACATTCTCCCACTCTCTACTCTTTATCTTTAAGTCTGCGTTCCTTCCTCTCTCACACTTAGAGGTTTTTTTTACTCACACACCAATATTCCATGTAATAGGGGTGCTAACAAGAGTTCATCATCAGACTGATCTTGCTTTTTTGAATAATCACCTCAAGCCTTAAACTTGATCTCCAGGATACCATGATATGGGTAACATTTAAAAATAATTAATTCAATTCAAAACTATTTTAACTTTATGAAAATTTGTGAAAGTACCTAAGTGATGAAACTGAAATTAGTGCTTTACTTCCTCTGGCATCCCTTACTATGTACAAAAATTCACAATGAAACATGTCTGAGGTAAGGAATCCACTCTGGATATGTTTCTCTAGTCACTGCTTATAACTAATGTTTCATGAGTTTGTTTTTTGTTTGTTTGTTTGTTTTTTTAGCAAGCAATGCAAATCAGTGAGCTTGCAAATGCTGCTTTACTAATATTTTTAGAGTTTTTCTATATGACACATATGTGGCAAATGTTCTGTTGTCCATAAAGTTGGAATAAAATATATTTACCTCATTTCATGACATGAATGTGACAATGTGATTTATTCTTGATAGATAAATTGCAACTGGGATTATTTCATCATTGCACTTGGTCAAAGGTGATTACTGATGTGTATAAATAGGAATAAAAAGAAGAATGTGCTTGAAAACAGAATTATTCCAACTTTCTGGGCAACAGTGTAGATTTACTGAAGAAAACTAGTCTTGAATCATGGTCTGAGACTGCAGAAAATCCTGGAATCCTATCGGTAACACAACGGCTTCACCAAACACCAATAGGCTCATGCTAAATAAAGTGATATTATTTCTTATTCATCAACAATATTTTGGCAACATTTAGTGAATAGACATTTGATAGATAAAAAACAATATGCAAATGCAATACTTCAGTCATGGAATATCAGACTGAAAGTCATATTTAACTTTAAGCCCACAGTAGAAATGCTGCAGCACAAATAAATTGCATGATTAGTTATGATTATGTTTTTGTCTCCCAGGATTCTATGAGTTACAACATGGGCAGAGCATGTGCTGACCCAGAAAGTTATTAGTTTGCCCTTTTTTCCACATTTTGGCTCATTATTTGCATTGCATCAACCTGTGATTAATTTATGAGGCCAGTAATAAAAAGGTGAAAACAGATACATCTGCATTGCAGACAGCAAACCATCGAAGGATCCTTCTGCCTCTGTGTGGCTGCAGTAAAACAATGTTGGCGCTAATGATGATTTTTTTTTTTTTTTTTTTTGCAATAAGTGCACTGGAGACTAAACCTACTTAAGCAAAAGGAAACACTGCAGACATAAGAATGCTTAATAAATCTTCCTTCAACTTCTGCAATTTTGTTTCTCGTTTGTTATTATTTTACATACACAAAAAATATGGTAGATAGATTACCATCTATCATGGACCATCGACCACCCTGCTCTCTAAATAATCTGCTCTAGCCATTGAAAAACCCATACTGGTTGACCACAAAGAACATGAGAGTGTCTACAAATGCATGAGCTAACGGTCGGCGTACTCACACTATTCTCATTTTGGGAATGTTTGGCTCCAAAACACAAGAAAGTGAGAGAGCAACTTGCAATTTATGTCAAGTTAAAATTCTGAGAGTATCAGAGCCTGAAATCTAAATTTAAGTGACAAAACTGGATCATAACTGAAAAAACAGACATATTATCAACACTATTCTATTACTTTGTCATGGCTCCTGATCCTTAGAAAACTAATGCTCTGTTGTCCATAAAGTTCTTCTTCTTGATAGAAAAAGTGTAACAGGCTCAGTATGTAATCCTTGCATCTGGTGAAAGGGGATTAGAAATGTGCATGAATGGGAATAAAAAAAATAAAAAAATAAAAAAAGGAATGCAATTAAAAACCAAGTTATTCCAACTTTCTGAACAACAATGTAGATTTGGTGAAGAAAACTAGTCTTTCATCATGTTTTGAGACTCCAGAAAAACCTGGACACTTTTTGGAAACAGAATGACTTAACCAAACAACAATGAAGACTAGCTTCATGCTATATCAAGTGATATTATTCCTTATTCATCAATAATATCTTGGCAACATTTAGCAAATGCACACTTGAAAGAACTCAGTGTTTTGTTGCATAGTCAAAATAAACTTAACTAAACTAAATGTCAACTTTTTCTGTTTTTTTTTAACCCATCTTCAAGGTATTTTTTCTATCTTATCACACATCGTACGCTTCCACATACAGACCACACAGAAGGTAATGATTCTGTCAGCTCCTTATGTCCATACAAGAAAGTCCATGCAAATGTACAGGGTGTCCCAAAAAATCTGACATCATTTCATCGCCTAATAATTTGTTTAATTGCTGTTTTTACACAAATGCGTACTTATCTTTATTGTTCTGCTTTCAGGAATAAACATATAATTTACTGCAACAAAAAAAAGGCGTTCTGTGTATTGAAGTATGCCCAAACGCAGTCAAATGTGAATGTGCAATGTGAATTTGTTCGAAAATTTCATAAACAAGCTCCAACAGGAAAGCAGATTTGGCCATGGCATAAGAAGTTTCTGTTTGAAGGCTGTTTGTGTCAGAAAAAGAAACTTCACTACCGACCTGATGTGTGCCGTGTCACAAGCAGCGCACACATTGAACATCTGTAATAACTTTGGAACATTATATATTAGCCATCCCCCACAATTTTTCATTTGAAATTTGTAGAATAAAATATTTTATGTCCAAAATAAGTCTTATTAAGCATTTCTCCTTACCATGTAGTCACTCCAATGTGGACATCTCAAATGATGTCAAGTTTTTGGGACACCCTGTAGTTATGCTTAATAATAAATAGTCAAACTGTTTATTTTGTGTGTAAACAGATGAAAAAGAGTCCATTTTTGCGAGAAGCTGATAATAAAATTCTTCCTAATGTAAAACAAACGACAAAATTCTCATCTTAATGTGTTTCAATTCAATAAAGAAAAGAGTGAAGCTATTGAAAAGCACTGTCTTATGTTCCCATTACAAATTGTCTTATTATTATCTATGATGTGACTAAGCCTCTGGCTCCACATCCAACCCAAACCACCGTGGTGAAGGAGGATCAGAGCTGCCTGGAGACTGTGTGTCAGATCCCAGAGTGGGGGGGCAGGAGGAGGAGGAGGAGGAGGAGGAGGAGGGGGGCGGCGCCGAGGGATCTCCTGGGATCGCCACGGAGCTCTGAGACAAAAGGGACATTGTGGCATGGACTGACCCATCCAAGAAAACATGACTTCCTGTCCCATCAGCTCCAGTATCCTCCGCACATGAACTGCTCACTTCCCAGAACTGAACGTCCCTTTCTAAGATCATCTACTGGTAACACTGCAACACTGAGACACGTTTTTACAAGAACTGACCATCCAGTGAGTTTCAGAATGACGCTAGTGAAAAAGTGTTTGAAGTGAAACATTTATGTACATTTAAACCAATTGTATGTAGTATTAGATATTTTAATGATCTGGGATGTAATATATTTCCTCAACATGCACTTAAATTAGGGCAAATGTGCTGGAATAACCATTTCTGTAATGATGTGGTGTATATAATCGCGCTATAGTGGTGTTAAAATCCCCTTTGTTGCAGCCATTTCCCCATAATAAGATGATATAATTAGAATATAAAGCACCAACTCCCTTCATTGAGTTATGTCTTAGTGACGTTGAGTGCATATGTTGAAATTTTTATTGTCAAGGGTGATGATGGAGGTAGTGAATCTACAGCAGGGGGGTCAAACTCATTTTAGCTCAGGGGCCACATACAGCCTAATATGGTATAAAGTGGGCCGGACCAGTAAAATAATATAAATAATAGGATAAGGACTTTTGAGTGAAAAAAATAAAATTTTGTAATGAAAATGTTTACATCTACGAGTTGTACTCAAACATAATGTGAATAAATATGAACAACCTGTAAATTGGAAAGTAAAATAAGTGTAATGTTAGCAATATTACACCTTAGTTTATCATTTATACATGTGAATCGCAACTTATAGATCATAGTGGATCTATAAATACACAAAACATTAAATAAGAGAAAGAATAGTATTAACATTCCACATACTTCTCTTAAGAGATTTCAGATTATTCACTTTTTTTAATAAAAAGTTAGTCTGTAAATGTAAACACTTTTGTGTAATTTTACTTTTTTTTTTTTTTACACTAAAACAAAGACGAAAAATGAGCAGTTTTCATTATTTATAGGTTATTATGATAGTATTTTAGAAATGACTTTAAAACCCTTGATTGTTAATATCTTCAGTGTAATTTTTACATTTCACAAATTCACACCAAGGGCCAGAGTGAACCCTTTGGTAGGCCAGATTTGGCCCCCGGGCCACATGTTTGACACCTGTGATCTACAGTTAACATTTCAACACAGTGTAAGAAAATATATACTGTGCTTCTAAGTCAATTAACCCATAAAGACCCAAACATCCATCTTTAACCTAAACCATCCACTGAGCTAAACTGTTTAATATCCATTAATCTAATAATTCTATCAATCTATGTATAAAACTGGTGTAAAAATTAGTTTGTCATCTTTTCATGGTCGACAGATATGATTCATTTGGATGTTGAGAGGCTCCAAAGAGCACGTGGAAACACCGTCATCTTCTACAACATTGATTCACCCATGGAGTTGGATCAATGACAGTGGATGGAGACACTGAGTTTATGTTCAGTCAATGATATATTTTACTGAAAAAGTCACTTTTTCTTCAGTTTTCACCGTTTCTGATATAATAACCATCAACTTTAATCTGAGTTTTTATCCACATCTCCATGATCAATTAATTTAAATTAGGAAAAAACCTAATTTGCAATGAAAAAACACAAAATACCAAAGATCATTTTACAATAAATGGTGCTAAATCACTTAAGGAAGGATAAATATAGGGAAAAAAATGTATTTGGAAAGTGCCAGAAAGTAACACTGGGTCCATATGGGTTAAATAGAAATTATGATTGCGCTTACTCACATTATCATTTAGAAAAACAGGAGGAGCGTCATCAGTTTTATTTCTTTATAATTACATCCATTGCTTCACTTTCAGCATTTTCACTACATACATTCAAAATGTGGGTAAAACAGGTGAAATATGGTTTTCTTTTTAGCTCCATGTGGTTTTCCCCCGACCAATGTGAGCGTAAAACAAGTGAAACCTGACCTTTTCAACTGATTCGGTCCACTTCCATACTGTATATGCTCCTACACCAGATAAAGGTCTGAGTAGGACCAGAAATATTTAGGGTGACAAACAACTACGTCATGACTCATCTATTTATATATTTACTGAAATCCACAGCACATCAGTATGTAAATAAAGCTGCAGTTGTTGACATCTGTGGTTTACTTCTGAACACCAGCACAGTATGTGTGACGTCTTTGTTATTGTTCTTTTGCACACGTGGGTCAGTTCTGGACGGTGGCCAGTTCACACAAGACACTGATAGCACTGGTCTACAAGTCAAATGCTTCCAGAATAAAAGTAGTTCAACTTTACCAAATTTGAGTGATAAATAAAGAAAAATTCAGTCCAAAGTCCTAGTTGGTTGTAGTTTCTAAGATACAGTCTT
>JAQQZY010000020.1:12782152-12794407 GCA_030068375.1 Ostorhinchus rueppellii | reverse complement strand
TGTGTGTGTGTGTGTGTGTGTGTGTGTGTGTGTGTGTGTGTGTGTGTGTGTGTGTGTGTGTGTGTGTGTGTAAATTATGTAATATGTTTAAATACTCTGTTCTTGTGTATTTTTTCCTAAGCACCTCTTGGATGTAACAGTGTATTGTGATGTCTGTCATATTTTACTTGTCTTCACATCATTAAAATGCATTTAGAAAACTAACTTTGCAATCAGGTCCAGAACAAAATTAAATCACCCCAAAAGTCTACGTCTGAATCTACGTCTGAAAAGGAAGATGAATTGTCACAAACCATCACACAAAGAGGAGCTGCTTACACTTTCCAGAAACAGTGTAAAGGCGCCGACAACAACGTGAACGAGCCCAACAAGATGCATGACAATCAAGGTTTGTTTGTTTTTTTTAATATCTATTTGTGAACACTTTATAAGATAAAACATTAGTGATTTACTGTTTAAAATAAACATTAACTTGTTTTCTTTGCATTGTTAGAGGTATGATCGCTCCCAAAGTTACTAAGTTCTGCAAATAAATGCTCTAAATACAGGACAATACTTTTAGACATTTTTATTGTAATTTGAGAGAAATATCACTGTAGTTTCTAAAATAAGCAAAAATATTTTACTCAAGTGTATTGTGTAAACATTTGCAGACATGCATGATGGTCATTTTTGGTATCTTGTGATTAAAAAGCATATCAATAAATCTGTAGAAAATAGAAATAATCATTAGTTTTACGACTTACCAACCCTCACGCTTTCACTATAATTATCTCCTACAGTAATTAAGCTCATGTGCAGCGCCATTATGTCAGTAATTTGAGAAATATGCTAGCGTGCTGAGAGGTAATCTCAGTTTGAGAGGCAGGCTTTAGCTCTGGTTTTATTACATCAGAGGGGCCCGCTGTTTTGTAAGTGCCCCCCCAGGGTTTACAATCATCTGCCCTTTTTAGGAGGCAATAAATGGGGTCTCAGGAAAAACAATTAACCATCACTTCACATAGTGTGAGATCCTGTGTTGTTTCATTAGAGCACTGACCTGTCTGCAGCTGCAGTTGGAATGAAAACAAATTTTGGAGAGCTTTGCATAAGTTGGTTTTCTGTTACTCACCCTCCGAGTACCTCATCCCTGTTGATGGTGTAATAAGTGGCAATTTGATGTGGTTTCGGAGTCACAATGCGGTGCTCGAAAGGTGCTGATGGAGGAGGGCTAGAATCTGGGAAGACATCAGAGAAGAATAAATGAGAAAAAAAAGAACATTAAACCAGAGGGGTCAAACATGTGGCCTGTGGGCCAAAGCCGGCCCACCAGAGGTTCTGTTCTGGCCCGGGGTATGAAATTAAGATACTAGCAATCTTTTCGAGCATGTGCTACTTTATTTATTTATTTACTTTATCAATTTATTTATTTTAGTTCTATTATTACAACTTACATTGCTACATTGTACATTACATTGTTGACCTATCAGCCTTTGAAGTATCACTATTGATATCTGGTTGGTGGGTCTTCTTTTGTTTTAATATCTTTGTCTACATGTTCGAAAAAAAAAAAATCAACCAATATACAGTCAAGGCCATCAATTTGTTTAAAACGTGTGTCAGACCAGTAACATATCATTAGAACTCCAAATGCTTGTCTTTGTTTTAGTGCAAAAAAAAGGAAATTACACAAAAATGTTTACATTTACAAACTATGTTTTCTGGAAAAAAACAAATAAATAAATACATAAAAAAACAGACTAACCTGAACAAATATGAACAACCTGATATGTTTTAAGAGAATTTCAACAATATCAACCCCTTGATGCCGATTGTTGCAAATTCACATCAAACCCCCACCACCCCCACTCCAAAATACAACTGAAATACTACCTACCTGAAAAAAAAACCCAAGTCAAAAATGTTTTTTTCCACAACTGGAAATCAATTCAGGCGTTTTACTAAATGCTTTATGTATTTGTAGATCCACCATGACCTGTGAATTATAATGTTCATGTGTAAATTATAAATTGAGGTGTAATATTGTTCAAATTTTGCTTCTTTTTTCTTAAGACATGTTCGGTTGTTCATGTTATTCACTTTTTAAAGGACAGTTTGTAGATGTAAACATCTCTACAATACATTTTTCCTGGTGTAGCCCATTTTGAGGTCATTTTGGACTGTATGTGGCCCTGAAATAAAATAAATTTGACATCCCTCCATTAAAAAATCTAGAGTGAAGCAGAGGATGGGGGAGAGGTCTCACTCCCCAGAAACAAAATGGATGAAAATAGCATCATGTCAGAGTCTCATTATCTGCTTTGCCAGCTGACATGTTAGTGACGCATGAACAGACATGGTGTTATGACACTGGATCAGTTCCAGGGTCTGAGGAACGAAAAGTCAAATGTCAGCTGTACATGGAGAGTCTGCTGCACACGAACATCATAAATACAGTGGTGGGAAAAAAGGTATTGGACACTTTTTCACTGCTTGCTCAGGAATCATTCACTGAGTTTCTATCTATAACTATATCACCATCTATCTATCTATCTATCTATCTATCTATCTATCTATCTATCTATCTATAACTATAAGATCGACTTATCCTGAGATGTTTTTTTTTGTTGTGATTTTGAGCTGTATTGACCAAACTCCACTGAAAAGTAGATTTGGCGACTTTTCCTATCAAATTGTAATATCTCACCTATAATAAATTCCTTTTCTGCTGACTCCGCGTCCGTGGCCTCCTCTTCTACTCCCGTTTTGACTTCTTCTGGTTTGGAGGCTTGCTGCTCTGCCTCGTCTGTGCTTTCCACCTTCGCCTCGTCCACTCGACTTTTTTTAAGGTCATCCTTCACCAGATCTTCTTCTGTGACGCGACGTTTGCTGCAAGTGGCCACATCTCCGACCTCCTCAGAGCTATACACATTTATTTAAAAAAAACCACAACAAAAAAACATCTTGAATATTTGTGTCTCAATATTTTTGGGGTAAAAAGGCTGAATTGCTAATGTTTGGGTTTCATAGCAGTACCTTTCCGGTGGTAGGACAGAGGTCGTGCAGATCTGTTGCGTTGACGTCTCTTCTGTCTCTCCTTTATGTCTTTTATTCCCATCATCCTCCACTGCACTAACCGGCTCTGGCACACTCTCTCCTTTCTTTTCCTCTTGTTTCTTCTCCTCTTCCTCCGGCTCAGAGTCCTCAAAGATATCTTTGTCCTCTTCCTCCTCTTTTTCTGTTTTTTTCTTCTCTGTCTTTTCTGAGTCGACGGCAGAGGTGTGAGGTCCTTCCAGGATCAGCTCTGTGGCCTCTGGTCTCCCTCTTCCCACCCGGTCCTCCCCTATCTGACCCTCAGACTCTGCGTTTCCACGGGAATGCTCAGTATTCTGTCTGTTGAGCTTTTCCACCTGTTCCTGTAGCACAGGCTCGGTCAGGGAGGCGGAGTCTAAAAAAAAAAAAAACACACATACTAGGGTTTCTCAGCACAATCTATGTAACTAGGAGCAGCCGGTGCCTCTGTGGACTGTAATGATAGTCCACTATTTGTGCTAAATTAAAATATCTCAGTAACATTTCAACATTTCTATGAGATTTGGTACCTGCACTGATGTTCCTCAGAGGATGAATCACTGTGGTGTAACACTAACCTAGAACCCACTTTGTAATTTATACTTATTCAGCACTGGGGTGTTGGAATTTCCACCAGAACAAAGATAAAAATGACTGACTTATTGACAAACTTTATTCTTTTTACCTTTTTAGTGAGTCAATTTAATGCGACAGGCAAACTTGACTCTAATAATTTCTAATATTTTTTTTTATTTTTGCAGGTACACTCTGAGAAGCTGGTTTTTCATTGAATTTCATTCATTCATTCATCTTCTGAACCCACTTTATCCTCACTAGTGTCAGGGTCACAGGGATCACTTGGAGCCAATCCCAGGTACTTAAGGGCGAAGGCGGGGTACACCCTGGACATGTTACCAGTTCATCGCAGGGCTGACATATAGACACAAACAATCACTGTCACATTCACACCTTTGGGTAATTTAGATTAACCCATTAACCTATCAGTGCATGTGTTTGGACGGTGGGAGGAAGGCAGAGTAACTGGAGAGAACCGTGCAGTTTAGCTCAGCTGCTTTTAATCCTGCACCGACCGCACTGTAGCTGTTTTTATTTATTTTATTTATTCTTAGGTTTTATTAAGTCTTAGGTATTTATTATTAGGTTTTTATGGCAGTATTTTATGTGATTACTGTTTTTAAAGCTTTTATAAGGTTGTACACTGCTGGTCCTGAGTACAAATTTTGTTTTATGTACTCATGAAACAACAATAAACCTGAACCTGGACCCATGCAGACACAGAGGGAACATGCAAACTCCACACAGAAAGGTTCCATCGTCAACTGGAGTTGGAATCGAACCCAGGAACTTGAACTGAATTGAACTGAACTGAATTTATGAGTGTATTTGACAGGGACAATGTACATTCATCAGCATTACTGTAAATGTACCAGAGTTAGCCTAATGGCCCATTCTCCATCTGTTGTCGCTGGGCAGATGTTAGAGGGTAACTGCATGAAACTGTCATGATGCTGACTTCACTGTGATACAAAACTTTAGCTTTGGTGAAACAGCTCCACTCCATACCATAATACTTCACTGAACTGCCTTTAACTTCTTCATGCATTTGCCATGGCACCATTTCTGTAAGTTTATGCTATTTCTGAACCTAAACCTGACCCAGGTCATGACACTGCCCACACAGGCCTGAACTGTAGGCTCTAGGCATGATGGGTAATTACTTCATCCATATCTCTTCTCACCCTGATGCATCCATCACTCTGGAACACGGTCAATCTTAACTCATGAAACCACATGACCTTTTTTCATTGAAGCACAGTTCAATCTTTATGCTCTGTACAAACTGATGGTGATTTAAGAAATTAAATCTACTCACTTTGGCTTAAAAAACGTGTTGCATGTCAAAACATTTAAAGTATGTTTTACAGTAAGAGTATTCTTTTATGTTCAGGGTGTATAGTATAATTTACGTAGACTGAAGTTAGGTAATTCAGGACACCTTTTGATAAATCAAGAGGAAAACAGTTCAATTCTGAGTACTACCCTAAGAGTTACTTTCTTGCATGTTACAGTTCTCATTTATATCTGTAGAAAATATGCCACATTAAGAACTCAGACTTCACTGTGATAATATGTTAGCGTAAGAAAGATGAGGCTCAATACAGCTGATCACCATACATGTTATTTCATTTCTGCTACTTATGTCATTTACATTAAACAATTATTCTGATTGGTCTGAGATAAAGTAGGACCTGCAGAGCACATATACACACATCCTTGTGTTTCAAGCCTAAACTCTGCACTGGATTACTGTTTCTCACATGGACTTATTATATCGTCGAAAAAAATCACATTTTTAAGTGACAAAAACCAAAAACATAAGTAAAATGATAAGTTGGTATGCTCCTGGTTTTAATAATAATAATAATAATAATAATACATTTTATTTAAAAGGGCCTTTCAGGTCACTCAAGGAATATTAAAACATAGTAACAATTAAAAAACAGAAACGAACAAAGCAAAAGCAATCATAAGAACTACAACCCCCACCCCCCAAAAAACATGGCAATTATAATGAGAAGGCTAATCTAAAGAGATGAGTTTTATGGCAATTGTACGTAAAAAGCTAGTTCTACTAAAGAAAAATGTCCATTTTGGTGTAACGTGATATCAAAAGTATTGCACTGTGGAAACTAAACAAAAAAAGCAAATACAGTTAACATTGAGCTGGAATCATACCAAAAAAATAAATAAACATATATAATAGGATCATCTCCATTATATGCAACGAACATTTTTCTTTGAAATAACAGACTTATTTAAGGTCTAGATCCCCTCTAAATGCATTATGAACTATTAAACATATTCCATTTTGATTTATAATTTGTACCTGGTGTTATTTAATACATTTTAAATTCATCATCACTGATATTTAAAATGTCATAATTACTATTTCACTTCCCATGATGAAATCCAGACTCTCTGTCTCTGCAAATATTGTTCGTTTGAAGAGTTCAACTGCTACACACCAGATGTTTCCTGAGCTCAGAGACAGTTTTGTGGTATTACAGATCCTGTGTGCAGACATTAAATCTGAGAGTTTAGGCACAGACACACCTCAGTAAAAGAGTTAATATACTGGCTATGTCTACAAATATGGGTGATTAATTACATATGGGAAAAAAAGAGATTATGTGTACTTGAGTGTATGCATGTATTAGTATGTATATGCTTTATATAGATCAGAATCTTATTTTGAAGGCATTTCTTTTCAAGGGGTTGTGGTTTTTTTTTGGTTGTTTTTTTTTACATATTTGAAATAAGAAAAGACAGTGACAAGTAAAAATATAACTTGCATGTTCAGTTATGCAGACATGTTTGAAGTTACCTGATGTGTCCTGGGGCTTCCTCTTCTTCTGGGCCTTCAGTCCCTTCAGGCTCACTTTAGATTTATCCTTGTCATCTTTAACCTGTACAAAAGAAAATAGACCGAAGTTAAAAACTTATGGTATTACACTGTTTGGCTAAAGGTCCTTCAACAAAACTGTGATAAATACAACAAATATTCACTAAATGTGATGATAAGACGAGACAGAAGGCCTCATATATGACAAGAAGTTATGGGGGGAAAAAGGATTTACACTCATATTTTTTTTTATTTGAAAAGTATTGAAACGCACAATCCATTTGCTTCTGTTAGTGTAATTACTCTCATAACTCTAGTCATACTCTGCATGAGGAATATCTGTACAACACATATCATCAGCAGCAGATGACACAAATGACACAATAAAATTTCATCTGCATTTTCTTACAAAATTAGAACATGAGGAAAAACACACACCACCTCATTTTAACTCGATGGTGATATTTTAACACATAAAAAAAAGAGCCTGTTTTACAGTTTCAGAGTCATGAACATGTGCTAACATCTGATATCATAAATCTTAAAAACTTTACTTTTACCTGAAACGCTTCTGAATCAGTAAAATCATGTACACACAAACATAAACAAAACTGGAAGAAGTATTCATATCTTTTACTTAACCCATAAAGACCCAGTGGTACTTAAGTGACAAATTCCCGAGTTATTTTTTCTGTTGATTTAACCTTTCTTAAGTGATTTATTTCCATTTATCATAATATTATTAATCTCCATTTTGCATCTTTTCAGTGAAAATCTGAAATTTCCCAATATTTAATTTAATGAAATGTACTCTAATTATCATGCTGAGATTACATTTGAGGCTTATTTTATGAAAAGCAGAGACAGGTTAAGGAAAAGTGACTTATTCAGTGAAGTATACCATCGACTGAACATAAACAAGCGTTACCATCGAACTCCACGGGTTTTACTGGAGAATCAATGTTGTAGAAAATGGTGGTGTTTCCACGGTAACTACAGAGCCTCTGAACATTTGACACCAATTATTTACATGTATTGATAGGATTAGTGGATCAACAGTGATTTACCTTTTTATATCAGTAAATGATTATAGTCTCTGTTGGATATTTGGGTCTTTATGGGTTAATAACTGCACAAATAGAACCGTGTTAGAACCATGTATACAAAATAGTCTTCTTTTCATCTTTGCGATAATACAGTTTCTATTTAATCAAAAGGTAGAATGAATTATAATAAAAAATAAACTACAGTTGTCAGAAAAATGTAGTGGAGCACAATATTTGTGTGGGGTAAGAATATAAAGCTGGAAACATTCTGGTAAAAAACAAATGTACTTTAAGAACCTGAGTTACATTCCACATAAATCACTTTATTTTACCACTTTACCACTCCTGAAACCGCTTCTGAATCAGCAAACTCATGTACACACAAACATAAACAAAGCTGTAAGAAGTATTCATATCTTTCGCTTAATAACTGCACCGGTAGAACCATGTTAGAACCACATATCCAAAATAGTCTTCTTTTCATCTTTGTGATAATACACATTCTATTTCATCAAAAAGGAGGGTGAATTCTAATAAAAAATAGAGTATAGTTGTCAGAAAAATGTAGTGGAGTACAATATTTGTGTGGAGTAAAAATACAAAGCAGGAGACAAATGTACTTTAAGAATCCGAGTAGAAGTACTTAGTTACATTACACAACTGTTCTGAAATATCTATATAAAGACGGGGCGGAAAAAGCTTTTAAACAACCCTTGGCTTCAAGCATCAGCGATATGAACCACGCACAATGTGATTCTGACTGTGAGAGGACATATAAAGGACCCCCCCCCCCCAATTCGACTGAGTTCCTGCAGTATTGTCACCTATGCAGAGCAGGCCACACATATACAACACTGACCATGTGCAGCTGCTGATAAAGACATAGTGTGGATAAGATAACTGGTCTGACTCGAATCATTTACACCTCACATGCCAATAACAATCAGTGCAAGAAGGAAAACTACTTAACATTACAGACCAGCTGAGAATGACAAGGTGATGAACAACGGACCTAATAATACATTTACAAGGAGCCAATTCAGGATAAAGTAGAGGACAACCTGTTCCACAGAATAACATACTGCTTTTGTGTGTTACTGGATATAATCTGAAGATGTCTGCACCAACATATCTTCTATATCAACATTAATTGCATGCAGTTATGGGAAAAAAATATAATGTCATGAGTTGATGGAACAGAATGAGAAAGAAACCAAGGCCTGGTTTAACCCATACAGACCCAAACATTCACCATCGAATGAAACGGTCTGCTGATATAAAATATTTAATACCTGTTGATACATTAATTTTATAAATACATGTAAATAATGGGTGTGAAATACAGTTTGTCACCTTTTCATGATCCATTTGGTCGTTCAGAGGCTCTGTAGTTACCATGGAAACACTGTCATCTTCTACAACATTGATTCACCAGTAAAACCCATGGAGTTTGATCAGTGACGGTGGATGGAAACACTTGGTTTATGTTCAGTTAACTCATTCACTGCCATTGACGTGTTTTGGCATCATTTCAAAGCCGAATGTTGACTGCCAATGACGTGTTTTGGCGTCAATCGGCTTTTATTGGGGGGGGGGGTTTGCTAGGAAACGACCTGGCGCAACTTTGAGGAAGTATTTAGCGTTCAGGCATTTTGGGCGAAACCACCCTATGTTCTAAGGTCAATAACTTGAGAACCGAAAAAGCTGGAAACAAAATTTTTTTTTCACATGAAAGAAGAGACTTTATACTTTATTTTGACGGGTGCCATGTTTATGTAGTCCTAGAACTCGATATTCTGTGAGTCTTGAAAATCAGTCAAAATGCTCTAAAACGCCTGGGAGTATGGGGGTTTGTGTTCTGAAAACGCCTGGCAGTGAATGAGTTAATGATAGATTTTGTCTAAAAAGTCACATTTTATTTATACTGTACATGATTTTAAGAACAGTGTGGCTCCAGTAACCTGTGACTAAGTGATAAAGTATCAGTTTGTCCAACTTTTACAATTTTACTGTACGTAACTTCAGAATTAGAAACAAAGTGAGCAATGTTAAAGTTCCCAATTACAATATAAATGAACTCAATACTTCCTGTAGTCATTTCAAGTTAAAAGCCCTTAAATGTTACACCGGACAGAAGTTTCTGATGAGGCTTTTATTGTGAAACGTACAATAGCAATATGTCACTGATTTGGTAACTTGCAGAGATTCTATACAATCTGATGCATAGTCATCCTCATCATCCTCATCATGCCATAGTGACTGAAATTAGACAATAACACTAATATGCTTTTGTTTTTTTAAGAGATCCAGATCATACGGGCTTGTTCTTTGCATGTTTTTTGTTGTTTTCAGTGTCTAATATGTACACAGTATATGTTTCTATTATCATTTTTTTTATGTCTATCCAACATAATGGGTTTCATATTGCTGTATTGTTTTGAGTGTCCATTTAAAAAAAAAAACAAAAACACTAATGCAATTCAGTGAAACCCTGATGATGTTTTCATAAGCATTAGTACTCCTGTTGTCGTGTAATTGCTCTCTGTGCTTATAAATGCGGCACTTCATAATCTAACTGTAATTTCAATCATCTGTTGTTAGGGTGACACTGAAACATTTGTCCAGGGACTAAAGATGAAACATAGCTTCTTAACTCTGGTGGATTTGCAGCAATGCTTATTAATGTCCACTGTCCTTGTGAAATAAATCAACAAATAGAAAAAAATATGAAGAGGATGCCATCTGCAGCCTTCACTACAGCACTTAACGCGTCTTAATGCTGCAATGAACACAATGCAGTAAGACCTCTCACTATGTTGCCTTAAAGGACACGGCTTATAAGCAGTGACTGAATCAGTAGGACAACAATGCAATGCATGATCATTAAAGCAACGGTTCCCAGGCTTTCTTGCTGCATACCCGCTGTTTTTTCTTTTTAAAACCAGTAGCATCAAATCTTTGCAACCCAGTATACAAGTGGCCTTATTTACAAAACACGAAATGACTGAAATTGCCTATTCTTGCAATTTTTTAAGAAAATATTCCTATATATTCCCCTTAAATCTGCTCAAAATGTATGACATTGGCTAAAGCTGTGGGACACTTGACCATCCTTAAGTTATCGTGAACACTAAATAACCATCATGGGACAGTTTTAAGTTTAGTTTGGATTCTTCTGGAGATCTTCTTGCAGGAAAACTGAACCGCTCACCTTCCTGTTGCCTTTGTTCGCAGGTTGTTTGAACAGCAGCTCCACCAGCCTGGAGCTCTTCACCACCTCCCCAATGAAGCTGATCACCTGCTGCGTGCCCTCCACCAGCCTTTCCACCCCTTCCAGCCTTCGCCCCTGACTCTCCATGCGTTCACTGGCCTTCTCCACTGCCCCACGGAGCTCCCTGCACGCCGCCTCCGCCTCTGAGCTGCGACGACTCCCACCACCACCACCACCACCACCACCACCACGGTTTTTCTCCTCACGCATCAAAGCCAGATCTCGACCCATTCCTCTGACATCCTGGGACAAACCATCCAGCCGGGTCAGGACAGTCTGCTGCATGTTGAGCAGGCGCTCCATCTGAGAGCTCAGTGAGTCCATCCTGGTCTCCACGCAACGTAGGGCATCATGAGAAGATGAAGAAGGTGATGAGGAAAAAATATGGACCTTGTCTGATCCACTCAGGGAGAGCTTCCTTCCACAAGGCTTCTGACCGTGGAGAGGGTTAGGGTCATAGACTTTGGCCAAAGAGTTTACAAGGCTGGAGCTCATAGCTGAAGGATACTATCCTTAAAAACTCCTTAAAAAATAAAACACATCCACTCTCTGATGCTCACTTTCATGCAGGAAAAGCAACAGAAGAAGAAGAGAAGAGGATGGAGAACAGAGCTGTCACCCTGATCGCAGCACAACAGAATTGAGTTTTAAGAATAGCAAATGGCTGTCCTCCAAATGAAAAGTGCAGCCCCCACCACTCCTCCACCCCCACCCCCATGGACGTCAGGGGCTGAGTGGCCAGTGATAAGAGCTGGGGGCTCGGGTGTGCAGCTGGGGATTGATGGGAGTTAGGGGGGAGATGCTAGAGAGGATTGCTATGTGACATTTGAGACACTTCAAAAGTCCTTCAGTCAGGTGTCAGAATTCCAAGAATCTCAGACTGAAATATGAGGCCGTAAAAAGTAGGATAAACACATAAAATGTACAACCCATAAAAATAAAACAGCAGAAGACTAAACTCTGCCCACGAACAGACTCAACTCTGTGGAAGCCGATGGAATAGAACTTATACAGATTTTGTTT
The DNA here is from genome assembly GCA_030068375.1 of Ostorhinchus rueppellii. Taxonomy (NCBI): domain Eukaryota; kingdom Metazoa; phylum Chordata; class Actinopteri; order Kurtiformes; family Apogonidae; genus Ostorhinchus; species Ostorhinchus rueppellii. The sequence goes on along the minus strand of JAQQZY010000020.1, from coordinate 12,782,592 downwards.
TGTTTATAATGTCCTTTTCCTAAATTTATACATGAAACATGATTTTCACATTGAAATGGGCAAAAAGTTGTAACAGGTGCAAGAATATATTAAATAAATATCTTATCCACTTGGACTTCTGTTAAAGACAGATTCATTGAAGGTATTTCTGGCCCTCATTAAATGCCACGTGGTTCTCGTAACTGACTTATTTTCACCCAATGGATGTGTGTTGCATAATTGTTAATAATTCCCAGCACTGAGACTTCACTTGAGACCGCTTCAGAGTCAACAAATTCTTCTGTTTCTGCTTGGGATTATTGTTTACTGCCTTCCTGTCACTTTTATTTAAGACCCCAATTTACCAAGACATCCCTGTGATATTTTACAATATTATATAGTTTTATTAATTTAAGCATTAAAAAAACTATTTTGATAAATACACATGCACACAGATATAT
>JAQQZY010000020.1:12756881-12774024 GCA_030068375.1 Ostorhinchus rueppellii | reverse complement strand
TCTATCTATCTATCTATCTATCTATCTATCTATCTATCTATCTATCTATCTATCTATCTATCTATCTATCTAATTTAATAGTGTAAACGCAAAGTGAAAATGTATTTTTAAACTTATGCTGGTAATTCATCCACATGGGGCACTCACCATATTTAAAAGCATAAACGACGTTTTGGATTGCATTCATTCTTTAAAATATTTTACCTTTGCTTTGTTTTCCAATAATTTCTGTATTTTCTTGCTTCTGTATTAGTTACTGTTTTTGTTTTAATTGGCTTGTTTTTAACATTAACTTAACCAAAAAGACTACTTTGTAGCATGCTACTTTAATAGCAGTTCCCACCTGAATTTTTCTGTCTTTCTACCTTTCTTAACTGATTAATCATCTTTTTTCTTCCCCTGTGTTTTGCAATTTTTGCCATAAATCTTGTATTTTCCTACATTTAATTCACAAATCATGTAGATGTTCATAAAAACTCCGAGTAAATTCAAAGTTAATTATATCAAAACAGAGAAAAATAAAGATAGTCATTTTTTTCAGCAAATATATTTCTAGCTGAATGTAAAAACAAGTGTGTCCATCCACTGTCATTGATTCAACTCCATAGGTTTTACAGGTGAATCAATGTTGTAGAAGATGACAGAGTTTCCACGGTAACTACGGAGCCTCTGAACATCCATACGGGACATATCAGATAACCATGAAAAGATGACAAAATGCATTTTACACCAATTATTTACATGTATTGATAGGATTAATGTGTCCACAGGGATTACACCGTTTATATCTGTAGATGGTTTTTGTCACTGGTGGAGGTTTGGGTCTTTATGGGTTAAATAACATACCTAAATAAATTATTGCAGTGACCTTTCAACTTCACCTTCCTTTAGTTGGGTTATGGTTTCTAAACTTTAAGTTTACAGAGCTTCCTGTACTATCACTATTTTTTTCATTTATTTTAATCTAAACAGCAGGACACAGACAGGTGTAAACAGTGATATGGATCACAGCACATTGTTAAAGGTCGCCCAAGATAGTTAAACTAAAAAGAGTCTGTAAATCTGTGTTTCTCTGTACAAAAATCCTACTGTATCTCAGCGAAGAGTCTGCCCAGTTTGTCATGGAGATGGACCATTTGTCAACACTTGATAATAGTCATTCATATCTACGTGTATGTCTTTGCCAGCTGTATTATGACAAAGTATCTACTGATGAAAACTGTGGCATATATTTAAAAGCTTACGATAGACAAGGATCTACAAAGTGCTGACATTTACTGACAGCGAGCATGTTGTCGGAAATATTGGAAATATTCTTCAACTCTACGCTCTCCTCAAGGCCATGGAGTTAATACTGACGCCATAAAAAAAAAAAAAAAAACAATTCTATGAAACAGATTAAAAAGGAGTTCAAAAATACAACACAAAGGCAAACTTTAAAATGAATAAATAAATACAAACTAGAATTCTGTTCAGGTTGTTTTTGTTGATACTTAATATTAGAATACCCATGAGCCTCAGGTGTTGTTGCCATATACAGTAGAAGAAGCATCAAACTATTTTTATGGAGAATATACAGAACTGGATGGTTGTAGCTGATCTCTGGTTGGTAACTGAGAACTAAACCCAAAAACTGGAAAAAAAAAAAACAAAAAAAACTAAGCTCCTTTAAATTCCTACACACCATTAACTTTAACACGGGGTGAATAATTATGAAAACAATTATTTTTCTTTATATATCTTTGTTTCGTTGACATTACTTTGTAGAAATCTGTTTTCACTTTGACATTAAAGAGTTTTTTTCCAATACATTTTTGTGTAAAAAAAAAAAAAAGGCCAAATTTTATTGATCATGATTGATTCATGAAAGCAGTAAAAAGGTAAAACATCCAAGGGGGTGAGTACTTATGATAGGCACTGTATATCAGCTGTCTCTGCATTTCCACCACATGTACAATTACATACTAGAAGGATATTTTAAGAATATGTTTCTCCCTAAATATTACAACTACAGACATGGAAAGAAGGCCACCTGTTATCTGTGTACATCCAGTAGCTAGTTTTCTATCTGACAAACCTACTTGTGTCACTACCATCCGATGACAGACTGTTCTTTCACAGCAGCTGCCATGATAAAACAGCTCTCTGTCATGACCTCGGACAGACACTAAAAAAGTCCTTTAAACGTCCAGAGGAGCTTTAACAAGGAAAGTGTGTGTTTGTGTTATGGACAGCGATTAGGCCCCGCTTGTAAATATGTTACGTAAGTCGCACATACATGCACCTCCTCCTAAACAGACACACAATTTTCATGAGTCTTCTTTGAACTGTCGTTGTTATGTAACAAGAGAACTGGGCTTCGAGGGGGTGTGTCTGAGAGAAGATTTGGGATAAATACTGACCTCTGACCTCGTGAAATGACTGTCAATCCTACGACACCAAAACACATACACAGACACATAAAGCAGCAGAGCTTAGTGGATAATTCCTGCAGAGGAGTCCATGTCTAACAGTGTAACAGTGTCAGCAAAAAACTAATACCCTACATCAAAAAAAAAAAAAAAAAAAAGCGTAACACTCATAACTGTTCGAGTGGCATAATTAAGTCTCATTGCAAGATACTGTACATAACATCCCAGAGGCAAATATTCTACTTCTTACTCTATAAGGTACTTTAGCTATAGGTTCCATATTGGTAATTTAACATAAATATTCAACAAATATTATGTCTTTAGAGTATTACCTAAGGGTTGATGCACCTTAAACTGCCACTATTGTGAAATAAACCCTGACAAATTGACTCAGGAAGAAAAAGTTGTGTCATGTGAATAGTTTGATGTATGTTATCCTCCTTATTGACAGACTATTTACTAAAGAATCCAATCATTTCACAAAAATATTATACAAAATTTTACCTAATACCAACAACCTGCCAGAAAGACTGTTATATACCTGAGTTCAATGTTGTTTAACTGCTGTTTATTTTCTCCTCAGTGTTTGAACTGTTTTTATTCTCATAAAAGCCTTTCTATAAATAAACAGGCCTTTGAAATAAAGAAATCCTGGCTTTTCCTGAGTTTTTCTTCTTTAATGAAATCAGGGTAGTATTTTTTGTGTAATCCTACTGATAGATGATCAAATTTACCATGGTAAAGCTATTATCCAATATAAGTTATTCTAGAATGGGTGATTTGCTGTTGCTACTTTGACACTTTAAGAACATTACAATGTTTCTTACTCATGCAACCTTTGGTCTTTCAACAGTTTACACTAGACAAGTCTTTGGTTTAAATGTTCTATTGCAATATATAATTTCAGTCTTTTTTTTTTTTTAGTAATGCCTTGTTAGTACTGAATGTGTGTACTGTATGTGGTATTGTATAATGGGGATATTCAGGCATACACTCTTTAACAGGTTGCCAAATTATTATTTTCAATTCAATTATTCTAATAATATCTGGTGTCTCACCAGCTATGGAAAATGTATGTTTAGATGTACTATGTAACATTATTGTCTTTAACATGTTCTTCCATTTGGATCATACATTTTCAACTAAGGATGGGTATTTGAACTGCTTTTTGAGGTCAAATAATCAAGTTACTTTAAGTTGATTAGTCATTGTTAACATGTATTATTATTATTATAATTTTAAAGGACCAAAAAAGGGAGTGGGTGAACCAGATTTATACTAATAATTTTGTGAAAATACTTTTTACTTTTATACTTTTACAGACTTTACAGATTTAAACTAATAAAACGTTATTGTCGATTATTTGTGTACATTTCTTCATTCAACATTGGCACACTTAATCAGTCAAATAAAGATGAAATAGTGCCAACGTAGTACTGATGAACACAGTGTGTTTTAAATAGACAAGGCTTATACATATATATTAAAATATTTATGATGACATTAAGTTTATTATTTTGTTTGTGTTAAAAATGTGTCATCAAAATGAGTAAAAATTTTACATTCAATTCAAATGGGCTTCATAAATTCCCAAGGCCTAATGAAGACGCAAGAAACCAATTTGACACATGTCCAGTTCTTGAACTCACCACTAGATGTCAGGGTGGGCTCACATACACTGCTCTCATATCTCCACAGTCCACTATGACTTGTCTCTTTGTACATTTGAGTGAAATAGGAGAATAATGTTTGTCAGCATTTTGTACCAGGGTCACATGGAGCTGTTCTCTGGTTACCCTGAACTCCAACCTGGTGCAACAAAACCCCATCACCGCCTGGATCAATGTTTGCCATGTAAGATCTACTGTACATGGTGTCATATCATAAACACGACCCACACTCAAATATTATTCTGACTGCCAGCTGTGACTACACACTGACCGTGGACATGGGATGTCAAATAACATCCCCTATTATTCTGTACAAAAGCTACTTTAAGGTTTTGTCTATGTTTTCTTTAAGTTAGTGACACTAGTACTGCAATTTATATTTATTCATGTACTTTAGGGATACATGGGGGGGGGGGGTCAAATATTTTAATGGATTTCGACACATGAGATGTTTTGACTGACAATTTTTAGCCCCCTGTTATTACTAGTTTTTGCTTTGTCCACTCTGTTCCTTCTCTGATATATTCAGTGATATTGGATGTCTTCACACTGGATGTGACTTATCGCACTGAAAAAACAAGTCTGTTCAGACGCACTAAATATGCACACATAGCTAAATTTACAGTAATGAAAAACACTGATTCTCAATTACTTTAAATGTCATATACTGGACTTCTTAAGAACATTACTGTGATGGTTCATCCCTTGTATCTGTCATATCAATGCCATTTCAACATTTACATATTCCTAAATCTTAACCCTTAAAGACCTTTCATTATTTTTGTGGTGACTTGTAAATGATTATTTTCTCCATATTGTACCTTAACCCAACTTATTATCATAATTTATGATGATATCTATATATTATCATTTGCATTTTCCGTCTGACAGCGTCCTGTAGAGCCGCCATCTTGTGCAGGTAGTCACTGCCCCGTCAGATCTACGTAACATTGCATCCACATTCATCTGCAGCGTTATTGAGATAAGTTGTTTCTCCTCTATGAAGTTATTCAGATTTCTTTTTTCGTGGGATTTCAAATTGGAATGTGTGGGAAAATACACGAGTTACCCTATTATGTCTGACTTTATAGTCCAGCGATGTGTTGAACTAAAATTTATGTAAACTCGTAAAGGTGTGGGTTTATTATTGCAATTATATTAAGAAACAGCCGGCCTGTATTTGTCAAAAGTCCAGCGAGACGACTGACTGCACAAGATGGCGGCTACACAGGGACGTTGCTAGGAGAGGCTCAGACAGCCAAGGCTCCGTCTAGTATATTATGACGTTAGCCTTTCATAATGTTAGCCTGTCATAGCGTTAGCCTACTCACACAGTTGAACTATTAGCCACAAAATCTCTTCTCTAAATGTGCAGTCATTTGGGCAGTAGTTTAAAACAGTGACTCGTTTGAAAACCACGTTAAAACTTACCTCAGAATTATGCATTACAGGAAAGCATCTTCTTTCGATATGTGCCACTCACTTCAAATACATTTACTCTGCCTTTCTCCTTCCATTTCCAATTATCGCGTAACTTTCAACGAGACGTGCAATGACCTGTCAATCAATAGGGGTGGCATTGGCACTTGAGGTCTCCGACTCGCCTTACTCCACCTCTGATTGGCTCATCAGTCCTCATGCCAAAAGTTAACCAATCTAATCAGTGAAGGCGGTGAGTACTAGCCAATTATAGCCAGTGTGCTGTAGGGCGGGTCATAGCTTCACCATCCCAGGGGGAAAAAAATAGCAATTCGGCTCAGATACAACTGAAAGGTGCATATCGGGGGATTTAAGAAGGTATGTGCTGTATAACGCCATATACTCTGGACTACACTACTGCCTGTGAGGTGAATGTGTTATCTCGACAAAGGAGAAGTGCTAATACAGATTTAGACAGATTTATGAGCAATATTTGAAAGAAATAGGCCTTTTCTGTCCATAGAAAAAGCCTTAGATCTTTGAGTTCAGCTCATTAAAAATGGGAGCAAAATTTCTATTTCTATTTTTGTTCAGTGTATATTGGTACGATTAGTGGCTAAAAAGATGTAGAACATTTCAGTTCAGCAGATGGTGTTTGTCAGTGGTAGCTATGTGGGTCTCTAAGGGCTAAATATAATCTTAATGCAAAAAAACAAAACAAAACATGTAATGTGGCTTCATCATATTTAGGTGCATAAATGTCAGTGCTTTTGGTTTTGAAATAACTTTGAAATAACTGACTCATATTGCAACAGACTCACCATTAATCAAACACCTGTACATTTTGTCAAAATGCTGACCATAACAATACCAGATGGGTGCTAGTGTTACTTACTAGACTATCTAGTAAATCTATCATGATGTTAAAGCTAAAAATATTCGTATATTTGTGCAAATCACCCAAAAAAAAAAGAAAAAGTTGATTCAGTATTACTAAAGTTTTTTTTGGCAAAATGTCACATCCACTAGCTAAGCACCAGGGTATTACTGTCCTCTGTATCTGAATTAAATGCATAATGTTCTATACGATCATTATATTTAAATTGTAGAGAATTAGTAATCTGGAAAAAATGCCAGATAAAAGTACAATATTAACCTCTAAGATATAGCAAAGTAGAAGTAAAACTACTGATACTGCAGACATTTTTAAGCAAAATATATATACCTCAGCATAAAGTTAAGTATTTGTTTGTTTTCCAGGGAAATGTCTGTGGAAGGGACTTGAAAAGAGTATGTTCATCAACCTGGTGATGAACATCCTTATCCACTTGTGCTACAAACACTTTGCAACTAAACTTTTGCAACTTGTCATTCTCATCATGCATTGTTGTGAAGTAAATCTGTACCTACATGTGTGTTTTTGTTTGCGTGTGTGTAATAGGCAACATTTTCAGCAGTGCACTGGTAATGAGTTATGCAAACGGCTGAAAGGTGACACTAGTCAAGAAGCCAGAGGACTCCAGGCGAAAACAGAACATTCCCCTGGAGTCCTCATACCAGAGAGGGACAGACAGATGAGAAAGCTGAAGACTAAAAGTAGTGAAAGGTAGAATGAAGGTTCCTGAAGTTTTCTGTTAAGTAGCTTAAGTGTAATGGAACATCCTCTGACTTCATCAGTGACGTATACTCATACAAATGTGGATCGAGCAAAAGTGAACATCAACATGAAAAAGTAAATTTGAACACATTATTTATCAAGTGTGTTCATTTTTTAGCTAAAGATCTCTATTTTATGGGACTGTCATCCTTCTTAAAATACCACTTGTAGAAAAAAGTTACAGCCTATTTTATTGATTGCACTTTTTACACCATAGCCATAGCTGAAATTTGACACTAAAAATGATATCTAAACCTTTGAAAATGTATTCAATCTGTTGATTTTATAGATAATTGTTACATTTCAAATATCAGATTTTCATAATTTTGTGAATATTATTGATATTTATGAGTTTGAACATTTGTGAGTTGCTTAAAAGGCCCTGTCCATTTCAGATATTTTAAACTTTCAGAAAGTAATGATCTTTTGACACATTTTGGGTGTTACATGCAATGGTAAAGCGTCGTCCTCGTATTATTATGGCAGCCTGTCCACGTATTACCACATTCTCATGTCAATAAAACAGAGGCTTTTCACTATTTTACTCCAAAATTTATTTTCAGCATAGTTGAACATAATATCTAAACTGTTTTGTCCTACTTGATATTAATATCTGTCAAGAACTGCATATTTTGAATGTCTGCGTAAAGCTTTACAAATTGATGTCTGTTTCAAGTCCACATGTTACCGAGCAGTAATTGGACATGTTTTACCTAAAAATGTTATCTTCCCAAATTTTGTTATACATAATGTTAAAGTACTTATAAATACTTACTCAAATATGTATAACACATGCATATAAGTTACTCTGCAGAGACTGTTGAACACCAAACGTGTTCACATGCTACCGTTTGATTGGACCCTAATTTGATGAGTTAAATAAATAAGAATAAATATCACATAATATGGGTTTATTACAAAATGCTCAAGACATTGAACTCTGCATTTGCATACACATCAATACGTAAAAATAAATCATGCTAATTTGAATCTAAGTTGCACAACTTCTGCTACATACTGAGAATTAATACATCGGTGAACATTCTCATCAACTGTCAATGTAATGAAAAACATATAAATGTAATGTGTGACCTAAATAGAAGATTTTAAAATTCAGCATTATGTAAATTCGTACACACAGTCCTAGATGTTGGTGATATTCTAGAAATGATTTAAAGCTGCAACAGCAATAATCAGAGAAAAAATATATAATATATAAGCAGAAGTATAGTTTCATTATATTATGTAACACAGATGCGACTTTTCCAAACTTACATGTTGAAATATGGAGGTCTGACAGTCTTATTGGCGAAATTGGTGATTGGTAATTTCAGCTGTCAATCACATATTCAACCCGCCCATCTATCTGAAAACACCTGTAATTAGCTAAACTCTGCATCGCTGAGTAGACTTTTTTACACAAAAACACAAGCAAGAAATACATGCAGAAATTGTGTGTTTTTCCAAACCATTTGAATTCCAAAATACTGAAAGGTAATAATGATTTTTTATTTTTTTTGTCAAGGTCTACAGCTTTTCTCCATCGTATAAACCCACCAAAGGGTCACATCTCCTATCACTCTTCTGTTCGTGTACTAATTCTGTCTGAGCTATGTGAGCGTGAGAATCTGAAGCAGGAGATCCTTTCTCACATTAGTCATGCTCACACACATTAGCACAAGCTAATAGTCTCAGGGAACATTACTGAAACATTTGTAGGATCATCCTTAAGAAACACAGTCAGTTATTTCCTTTACTGTTACAAAATTATTACAACACTGAAGTGATTTAGTGAATTATTTTTAAGCTTAGATCAAATGCATGAAACCTGGATGCCTCTAGAAATCAGGGGGAAAACTTAGTGAATTATGGGATAAATACAAAATATGAATTCTACCTGAATCACTACATTTACATGGAAGGGGTTTTATTTTAAATAGGAATGCAGCAAATTCTTCCCAAAGACAGGGGGAAAGCATGAGAAGATGCATGAAAATCTCATATATTATGTTAAATGTTGATTTCTTACTATTTCTAAGTTAAAACACTACAACTGCGTGTTTTAACATTTAATACAGATACATGTTTTTGGCATCTGATCCCAAGAAATACCATTTACTGCTATTAAATGTGCTCAGTGACAATATGTTTAAGTAGAATTTGGGGGGGGTCATTAATTAAATAATTTCTATTAATAAATATCTTTTTTTTTTTCACTAAAACATATACCTTTATACTTGTATGTTGTGAGAACATTGGTAAAGGTTTTCAGAGCTGTATTTGCTGGAAAAGCTCTTCAATATGATGTTTAAACTCTGTTATAAAGGGTGCAAAGGTTAAACTAAGGCCAGTTTATCAGAGGTCAGATGGTGAATGGGTTCACTTCAGCACCTTGGACAGATCTCTTCACTTTTCTAACAGTTTTTTATTTAATATTCACTCACAATTTCCTATTTGACTTGATTTATGGTTGTATTAAGTTGACTTTATCTCAGTCTTTCAAATCAGACTGATATATAATTTTATCAGAAGTGGTTGGAGTTGTTAAGTGATAATAAGTCAGACTGGGACTGATAAAATATTGAGCTTTCTTTGCTTAAAGCTCTACAGCTCCCACACTTTATGAGGAGTCACTTACATGTGCTTCCCGCTGTATTATGTTAGCATATTAAACTCTTTTATACCCGACATGGTTCGCATAGTGTAGACAGCTCTGGCCCGTCAAAATGGAGCATGCTGTTAAGTACTGCTAAACAGAATTTAGATGTCACTGCTAATGACAAGTGTGTGTGACGCATGTTGGATGACGTTATCTTTTCCACTGACTGACATAGGCTCATAGATCAGCTCCAGAAGAATGAAATACAGCTTTGCCGGCCAAAGGTTGTTTCATTGATTCGTCAAAGGAGCATGTTTAGCGCACTTCAACACTTGAACCCATGAGCTGTAAAGGTACCGACAGCTGCCACTCAGGTCATTTTCAGAGCTGTTCTTCTGGGTACTCATAGGCCTGATTAGGATTTTTAGTTTATCAAGGGGAATATGACTAAATCTACTAACTCCTGGAGTTAAACTAGATGTCCAACAGGTAACACCAGACATGAGTAATCAGTCCATTGATATACACTTCCTTCTATAAATCTAATAATCCATTCAGTGAGTGTCTCATCATAAATGTATTGGAAAGCATTTATAATAAATGTTTTTGTAGTTTGAAGTTTTCTTTCTCTTTTACTGCCTGAAAATAACAGACCTGATCTTGACGATACTGACAAAGATAGATCTAATATGGTCAGTGCATTTTCTTCTCATAACAGATGTGTTTCAACACCATATTTCCTATTTTATTTTGTTATTGATTGAGTCACTACTTATTCACTCATGAGGCAGTAGGTGTGAATGCTGGTTTTACAGAAGCATGGACTTCGCCGCCAGATAGTACATATCCCATCCCAATGAGGCTGTAGGTTTTTGATTTTCATGTCAAACATTGGATAGGGTTATGAAAAAGTTGTGGTTCGTTGTATAAACACAAATCAATACAGTCATTTTTAATCACATTTGTGCGACTATCATCTGTTTTAAATCAAGCACAGATATCTATTACTGTATCTAATCGATTTTACTTACAAATAACAGTCAAAAAATGAAAACATCAATATGAGATGCAGCTATAAATATTAATAAGGAACACATTTTTGTTCTGAAATGTTGAGATCATATATCATAAATACCAAGAAATCAGCGGAAAAACTTAGTGAATTAGGACAATTATGCAAAATGTGAATTATATATGAATCACAGCCTTTTGTTTTTAATAGGAAAGTAGAAAATATTTACCACAGCAATGTCAAAGACAGGTTGAGAGCTTGAGAAGATGCATAAAAATCAGGTTTATTACATTAAATGTTCATTTCTGCATCATTTCTAAGTCAAAACATGAGGATTGTGTCTTTTAACATTTAGTATGGATTTATTTTCATATATACCGTGATCATATATGGCAGCGAATTCTTACCCTGGTAACTTTTAATAGATACTTGAATACATTAATTATCAAATAAGTGCAATATTTGGAGTTTAGACATTTTCAAGATATGCCCATCATTCCAATGGTACTAGTACATTCCTAAAAATCCATAACTGCACTAAAACCTGCTCAACAATTTTGACTGATCAGGCTTCAAACCAGAATGACTGATAATGACCTGCATTGGATGGGTGATGTATTCAGTTTGTAGAAGAAAACATCCCTTATAATGGGTAAAACTGTTTTCACATGCTGTTTTGTTTATTCTGAAGTGACTTGCATCCAAATAGAATGTCATCTAGATATTCAGTCAGTCAGTATATGCACTCGGTTTCAGACTGAGTCATTGTTTTGTGGCTTTGTTCACACACACAGGCACACATGAGCATTTTTTTTAAATAATTTGTTTCACTCGTATGCAGGGTGATCAGACTTCTGTTAAATTCTGATCAATGCCAAGGACGGAAAATATCTTTAAGAGAGATTATGTGATGGCATTTATTCACTTCCGGTCCTCATGCACCTGCAGCTTCTCACCATCCGCAACAAGACAAATAAACTCTGTGAGCAGAGCTTTGTCCATCCTTTTCAACAATTCAGCTCATCACTGAAAAGAAACAGCTCCATCCACATTTATTCCATCGCACTGACCCAAAACGGATTCTCTTTCTTTTACCTCTGTGTCCGTAGACGCTGTGGTCCTTCTGCTCCTCTTGGTGGAGAATAATTTCCACAGCCGCCGCCACAAGAAGGTGGCAACCAGACACACACTGCCTAATATCCAAACATCTTTATCCTTTAGGAGGTTCTCCATGATGGACACCTTCCTCTTCCTGTCCTGATGTTCACGTGCACAGGCTTTTGTTTTATCCCAGTCTGTCTGCCACCTGTGCCAAAGCCAGAGTCTCAGGTGGTGTGCAACAAGTTGTTGATATCAACGGAGACGACAGCAGGAGTTGAGTTGAGCTCCCATATGTGTGTTTAGATTGCTCAACTCACTACAAACACTGCGTAATTCAGGGGACCTCTGCTGTCAAAACCACCCACCAAGCCACTCATTCACTCTCCAGCCGGTGTCCTCCCTGCTTCCCGAAGTGGCATCTAAAAGGAGAGAACATGCTGTCTCTGAGACGAGAGCGGGACAGGTGGTGTTGAGTTCAGGGTGTCGTTGCTGTACGCAGAATCAGATGCTTTCTGCTGCTGCTGCTGCTGGCATGTTAGTGAGACCCTTGTGGTATCCTTTAACTTTGGACACAGCACTTTGTGCATGCATACGCCTAAGTATATCTGTTAGGGAGTCACTGTGGCCAGCCATATACCTCAAAAGCAGACGGAGTACATTTTTAACACAGACATACGTTCATGTATAGATATGTGCACTACATGACTTCCTTTGCACGTTTTCATTTAATATTCATTCTTATCAAACGACATTCCGTGAAGTCCATCTTGTATACAGCTTCCCTGTGGTCAGTATTCACTGTACAGAAAACATTTTCCATTTCCATATACATTACTCTTATTCAATAACATCTGGAAAGGAATCTAATTTGCAAATAGTTCTAACCCTTTATGGATATCATGGTAAAGCATCTCGGGTACATTCTCATATAAATACATTACTATATAATACTATGAATGTATTAATATGTGATCATATAAATGCATTAATATGTAATAACTAGGTTTGGCTTTGAGTCAGTTATGCAGTTATTTTTGGGTTGTATGTCTTCCCTCTACAATAATGTTGGCTCTGACCCACCAAATTACAGTCATATTGTAAAAATAAAGCCTGACACACATATTGTAGACTATAGACTATATTTATACAACACAGACTGTAGGCTGGTATATTTTTAATGATCATTATCCTTTAACTTAGTGTTTTAATTATTTCTATCAGTTGGGCAAACTCAAATATGATGTGAATCTAATATAAGCATACACTGCATGTGTCTCAGACCGTTGCAGGAACAACAACAAACGAACACCTGCCTCTAGTGCTACTAAATTTATCTTTTCTGTTTCTACATTCTGCACAGGTGACAAATGTGGTTGTCTGGCTCTGCGTTGCAGGGGAGAGTGCACACACTTCTTTTTATTCAACCCGCACTCCTTCTATTTATGTTTACAGATTGTTCGTGTTATAGCACAGGCCTGCAGTGTGTCCTCAGTGGTGCTTTTTTAGACAGTGACTGACTGTGTGTGTATGATGTCCATCTGCCTGAATGGAGCTGATGATTTATACCGAATAGTGGAATGTGTGCACCGCGTACAGGCAGATCAGATCCTCCCAGAGTCCTGCTGAACATGTCGGTTTACAGTATGTGGGACTTGTACTGACCTTGGTGGCTTGGAGATTATAAAATGAGACAGATATCTGTACTGTTTTTATTTCAGACACATATATGGTCATATTTATGGACTATTGGAATGACAGCATTTGATAATTTGTTGTAAATGTTTTCAGTTAAGTCATCTGTAGTTGTGGATATAACTGTTCAAAATTGTTCTAAGCACCTGTATGTGAAGGAAGCTTAACGTAACAAACAGCAACAGCTGGGAGGGGGTTCAAGGGTCACAGTGGGACAGAACAGGACCCCCGTGGAGAAAAATATTCCTCGATGGGAATCTGAGGAGAACCTCTGCACGCAGCCCCGGGACAGTGTTTACTGTTACTGTTAGTAATGAAACCACTGGTAACTTTTTCACGTAGTTATGATTTCAAAGTTAAACAGTTTACTCAGACCAAGGATAGCGCAATGTACAGAATCAAACAGATGAAATAACATGAGCAGAGGTACAGCAGCTGAGCAAAGGTGCAGCTGAGGCCAGAGTTTAGCGACAGAGGAAGGTGAGAGGCTTGTTCAATGGGAGCTGTGACAGAGTGAAGAGCTTAAATTACACTGAGAGCCTGTCTTTAACTAGACGAACACCGCCCAGTGGTCAGTGGAGACCTACCGCTGATTTGTCTGGGCTTATCTCCAGACATTTACCCTCCATGTAAAACTTATCACACCAGACACTAGTGTAACTTTAAATGTGAAATAATAATAATAATAATAATAATAATAATAATAATAATAACAATAATCACATTTGTGAACTGCACCATAAAAAGTGACTTCTTGATTAGGAATTTCATAAGCCTGTCAGCTGCAAATTTTACACTATTTTGCTTGTTGAAAAATATGTCAATTAGGAATATATATATATATTTTACATTATAAACCTCTCATTAATTGTTGGTGTGCATGTCAAGGCTTATGCTAATGTCATTCATATCTGAGTGTTTAGTTACAACATTGGTGTTGCATCAGCAATTTCAGCCATGTAATGGATAATATGAGAATGAGTTACTGAGTAAAATGAGATCAGCTGATTGTGTTTTAAGCCCCTAAATCAGCTCAACCTACCGATGACTGCCATCTTGTGGCAACTAGATGTACTTGTATCTAATTCTGGCAATCACTTTGCTTAAAGCAGGGGTGTCAATCTCATTTGGGTTCAGGGGCCACATACGGCCCAATCCAGTAACATAACAGTTTCATAACCTACAAATGATGAGAAATACAGTGTTTTAGGGCAAGAAAAGAGTTCAATTCAATTTAATTATGAAAATGTGAACATATACAAACTATCCTTTCACAAAAATGAGCACAGTCTGAAATTTCTTATGAAAAATAAGTGCCATTTTAGCAAAATTATGCCTCAACTTATCATTCACATATGTGCATTATAGACCACCATAGATCTACAAAGGAACAAAGCATTTAATACCAGGCATAATATTGGTAAAATTTTGTAGTGTGGTTTTACAATGAGTTTGACACCCTTGCCTGTTGATATCATCAGTGTCATTTTTGCATCTCTCAAAGTTTGGACCAGATTTGAACCTTTAGCTGGCCGGTTTTGACCTGCAGGTCATATGTTTGACACCCCCAGTCTAAACTGTACATACTGGTACAAGGAACAGGTATGTGTGCAAAAGCTGTTATAGGCATATGTATGGTAATTCAGTCGTAATGGCGCAGTAAAAATGGCCCATGTTAGTGTTTTGCTGTCATATGTGATGCTTTTGGGTTGTATTACTGCTGAATTAACACTAATGTTGAATTTTACTGCTGTACATGTTTGAGGATGAGCTCATTTGAACTACTTTATATACTATCACTATGTTTATGATGTGATAGTCTCTTTTTCTTCTATGGAGTAATGGTACAGAGCTTTAAATTACAGTACTCAGTCACAGGTACTTCAGTGTATTGCACCACTGGATGTGCATGTGTATATGTGTGTGTTCAGGTTTATGTGAGTAAATGGGTTGAAGAGGTTCCCAAACAGTAGCAGACCTGCAGCTCCCTCTAGTGAGCTTGTTCACTTTATCTTGTCAGAACATGTTGTATCTGCTAACAGGTGCCCAGAACTGGAATAGACTGAGCCGCGTCTTATTTTGTCCCTCTTATTGCTTCCCTTTGCCCTCACTGTTGATTGTGCGCCTCATAAAATGCGACAGGTGCGACACATTCTGCTCTAAAGACCTTTGGCGAAGAAATTAAGCTGAAAATATGCCCAATGCTTTTTCTTTTCTCCCTTGACACATGACTCTTGTTGATAGTGAATAAGTGTCTTCTTTTGTTGTTGAACGGTGATGGTTGTGTATCGTCAGTGGAAGACAGTGGTACCTGCTGGTTGCCTCCTTCCAGCTCCACATGTTTAAGCTCCCAGAAACAGCGCATGGTCTCCACCTTCTCCAAGTGTCGGTAGAACGCCAGTCGACCCAGGCGGAGGCTGTTGCTGCGGTTACGGATGGCCTTCAGTCCTTCCATCTTCTCAACAATGGGGGACATGGGTATTGGCGGGGGTACCACTGATGAGGACAGTCTTCCATTCTTCCTTCCAGACTCATTGCACAGAGTCTTCTTATCTGACCTACAAATGCAAAAGCCATCATCAGCCTGCATCCCTCACATTTATTTAGTCACAAATAATCTACACAAAGGCAGAGGAAAATGGATAAAATGGACTATCCCTTTTGAATACACGCAAATTTAAGATATTCACCAAATACACTATATTCTACAAGAGGAGTGTCAGACTCATTTCTTCCAGGGGCTGCATTTAGATCAATTGGATCTCAAGTGGGTCGGTCCAGTAAAGTAATAACATCATCACCTATAAATAATGACAACTGTTTCTTTTCCTTTTAGTGCAATAACAAACATTAAATTATGAAAATATTTACATTTACAAATTATCCTTAAACAAAAAACAGGTGAATAACCTGAAAAAACTGAAATTTGTAAGAAAGATAAGTGCAGTTTCAACAATATTATGCCTCAAATGATCATGTATACATATGCATTATGCACAATGTTACACAAACATTTGGTAACAGGTAGAATATTGGTACAAATTTGGAGTTTGGAATTATCATAAGAACAATTTCTCATTCTATTTCTCATTTGCCCAGGTCAAATTTTGTCTTGGTAGTTCTTCGATATTCAACTGAGCTAGTTTTGCTTCAAAAGAGCAAAACTATTTACTATAAACTATTTACTATTTACTATATTTATAATGATATAATGAAGTATAATATAATATAACATAATACAATGTAATAAGATAATGTGACATGCTAATACGGTACAATATATTATGATAATGAACATTATTACAATTAGTCATGTCTACATTAGTATATATCTGTGTTTCTCAAATAGTGGGGCGGGCCCCCCTGGGGGGGCATGAAGGCCTGCCAGGGGGGGCATGGGATCTCTCCCTGGTGGTTTTTTTTTTCTTCAGGTTAGGACATGTATCAGGTAGATCTAATGGTTTAGCATTGGACCACCCTGGACTCATTTTGGTGATGTGTAACCGGATAAAGAGTTTGGGGAATGATCAAGGATTGGACTGGAACACAAACCTGGGACATGACTGTGTTTTTGCACAGTTT
>JAQQZY010000020.1:12695682-12710346 GCA_030068375.1 Ostorhinchus rueppellii | reverse complement strand
TTTATCATTGTGAGATAGGGCATGGTGGCACAGATCTGCATGAGGTCATTCACCGCCATCTAGTGGAGGAAAGTACTTAAAAAAGTACTACCTTAAAAAAGTACAAACACTACCTCAAAAAAAAGTACAAACACTACCTTGAAAAAAAGTACAAACACTACCTTTGAAAAAAAGTACAAACACTACCTTAAAAAAAACAAACACTACCTTAAAAAATGCAAACACTACCTTTAAAAAATGCAAACACTACCTTAAAAAAAAGAGCAAACACTACCTTAAAAAAAAAAAAATACAAACACTATCTTGGCGGAGGTCTGCGCTCTTTGAGTGCTTTTCTAGTTGGTGAAGTTATTACATTATTGGGTTTTAGGACATTTTTGATTAAGTGCACATTTTATTACATTTTCAGGCATTATTACACTCCTCTTAAAACATTTCAGGTTGTTCATATTTGTTCAGGTTATTCATCATTTTTGAAAAAGGATAGTTTGTTAATGTAAATATTTTCATGTAATTTTACTTTTTTACAATAAAGCAAAGAGAAAATTTGAGGTTGTAAATATTTATAGGTTATTATAATAGTATTCTATTGGTCTGAACCACTTTAGGTCATATTGCTCTGTATGTGGAACCTGAATTAAAATGATTTTGACACCACTGATTGTTAATTTCTTCTGTGTAATTCTTGCATTTCATAAATTCATCCCATGGGCTGGATTGGACCCTTTGGTGGGCCGGATTTGGCCCCCAGGCCACATGTTTGATACCTGTGGTTTAGAAGAATACATAACCAGACATTTGACTTGATCTGATCACAGTGTTTGTATTTCTTACATCTCAGAATGAGACCAGGCCAGTCCAGATGATGTACAAGATGAAAAAGCTGCCCTATAACTACATCCCTGAGCACGGTCTGCAGATCCTGGAGCTGCCGTATGTGGACGATGAGCTCAGCATGTTCATCCTGCTGCCTGAGGAGAATGATAAAGGCATTGGCCCTCTGATCACGGTAGGCACTAGAGAGGCTCTCAGGTCATTTTTACTTGTCCCAGTTCAAGTCTCTAATAGATGTAATGTTGTATCATCCACTGTATGGCTGCCAGTCCAGTTTTATAACATTTCCTGGATCGGCATCACTCCTTTACCCATCAGCCTACAGTTTCAACAGTAATAACACTGCTCTACAATTTCTTAGAAAATATCTGCTTCAGACATTAAATGTGCTAAATCTTACATAGTTTAATAAGATGAATCAGAAAACAAATGACCATATGTTATTCTGATCAGGACCTGGACCCCCTGAAGGTCTGAGAACTGACAGGATCTAGCCTTTCATTTTCATCTCGTAATTCTTTTGCTCAATCCTTATAGCCTGAGGTTTTGACACATGGCACAGCAGTTGGAGGTGGTGTTGGTTCATTTTACAGTCATATGTGGCTGTGCATGAGCAAAAGGTTATTAATGACAATAACAATAATAATGATAATGGTTTAGATTTTTATTGCGCTTTACAAGTCACTCAAGGTGCCTTCTCAATGCGCTTCTACATTATTGATCCATTATTCATTCACTCTCACATTCTCCTTCTAGTGGTGGTGGAAGCGTGGCTGCCATTTTGCGCCTACAGCCCCTCCGACCACCACTGAATATTCACACACATTGAGCTCAATAGAAATTCCCTTTAAAAAAACTAAAAAGAAAGAAAGTCCCAAATTTTAAGGAGGTCTGTCATATCACTTTATGTGAGACTTATGTCCAGTAGTAAAAAGATGAAAAGATGAATTGTTTATCATTCATTTAAATTGTCACTGTATAAAAATCTTTAACATCTTCATCTGTGATTTATAGAATTCAAAAATGCTTGGAGAAGGATACTTTTGTTAAATCCCACCACTTTTCTTTGGAGGTTCGCCCCACATAGTTGGTTGATTTTATGTAGACAAATAGTTTATCGGTGGTAGACAGTCTATTTTTTTTATTATTTATTACACTGTAAAAAGTAAAACATTGAATCAACTTTTAAAAAATGTCTTCAATAGGTCACACATTAAAAAATAATGAGTTGAGTAATCCCAATTAAATTACATTAATTTAGATTCAATGTGTGACCTATTGAAGAAAATTTTTTAAGTTGATTAGATGTTTTACTTTTTACAGTGTATGTTTCATTTTATCTTCTTATGTTTTATTGTGTTTATTTTACAGGATAGTACATTGGAAACCTTTTTTTTGCTTTATATATAAAAATGAATGGATTGGATTGGAATGAATAGGGTTTTGGGGGGTTTTTCTTGGTGGAATGAATTGTATTTGTTATATTTCAGCTGCAACAGAATCTGACACAGGAGAAGCTGGACGAATGGACCAACAGAGAAAACATGGACGTTCATTCTGATGTATATATTCACCTGCCAAAGTTCAAGCTGGAGGAGGACTACGAGCTGAATGACCCACTGGCTAAAATGGGGATGAGGGATGTTTTCTGCTCCATGAAGGCCGATTTGTCAGGAATGAATGGTGAAGGAGGACTGTTCCTGTCTACGGTGGCCCACAAGGCCTTTGTGGAGGTGAATGAGGAAGGAACAGAGGCAGCTGCAGCCACGGCAGGAATAGTGTCCTTCTGTATGCTCAGGGAGGAACACTTCACAGCAGACCATCCCTTCCTCTTCTTCATCAGGCACAATAAGACCAAGTCCATCCTCTTCCTCGGCAGGTTCTCGTCTCCTCAGTAGACACCACCAGCAGAGAGATGTTGGACCAGCTTGAATAAAAAACATAATCTGAATGAAAATGTTTGCAAAGAAATGAACTTTATCCTTCATAGTCTTGCACTAAGATTTTATTTTAATGAATATGGTGTGATTAATTCTGATTGAAATTGTTTGGGTTAGTATTTTTGCTATTTAATAAAGTGCCACCAATAGCCACAATCTTTTCATAAAGACTGTTTTGTCTCACACTAACACCTAGAGTTCATCCAACATCAAAATCATGGTTTCTGCAGATCCTTAACAAGCATAAAGAGTAAAGAAGCTGTTAACCCCACAAACCTAAAACCTAAAAATTTGCAGCTTTTAATGTAATCAAATCAAATTTTATTTCTATAGCACCAAATCCTAACAAAAGTTATCTCATGACACTTTACATATAGAGCGGATGGAAACCAGACTCTGAAGCCAATTTGCAGAAACCCAAAAGAATCCTCTAGGAGCAAACACATGTAACTGGTGACAGTGGAAGGAAAAACTTCCTTTTAACAGATAGAAACCTGGAGCAGAGCCTGACTCCTGGAGGATGGATGTCTGACAGGACCAGTTCGGGTAAAAAAGAGAGGGTAAAGGAGAAGAAAACAAGAGAGGGCAATAGAGAAAGACGGGGGGGGGGCATGGATGCAATTGATGTACAGATACTGAATGAAGCTATGATATTTTCTAAATGTTTTATTCCTTGGTTTTTCCATTGGGTGAAGTTTATCATTCTTTTATTTTGTAGGATGTCAGGGTTGTTCCAAATGGGTGTTAATTTACATGGAATGAGTGAACATTTGTTTATTTTAAGAAATTCCCACCAAGCTGTCAGAGTAGTGCTGATGTTGACACTTTTATAACATTTCTGTTTTTTAATAGTTGAACTGATGAATGGTAAATTGGAGATTACTAGATCCTCACACAGTGCCTACTCTATATCTAGCTATGGCCCATCTAGATAACTAGGTTGAAGTCATTTGGAGATATAGTGCAGCTTGTTGGCTAGAAAATAGTGACCAAAGTTGGTACGGTCTAAGCCGCCCCTGTCTTTGGTCTGTTGTAACGTATTTAAACCTTTGTTTTTCCAAAGGAATTTAGATGTGTGTGAGTCCATGTGTGAGTTGCACTTTAATATCAGTACATAACACCTCAAGGATATGACAACAAAAATGTAGAGGCCACTGAGACTGATATCAACATAGTTCAGAGTGTCAGCTGAAGGCAAGCCAGCAGCAGGAAACACACACTCTAACCGAGAGTATACAAACCATAGCTCAGCCTAATTCAGTCTGTCATGGAAGTATCTGGTCTGTAAATTCTAGAAACTCAAGGTGGAATGAATCAATCTTCCTATCACTGTGATAACTGCACAAATTGAAAGTGTGATTTTGCTGCTGCAGAAGAAAATTGCCATGTTTGGGGGTTTTTTGAGATCTATTTGACATTTTTGAATAATATTTTGGAACACATTTTCCTGAAAATACTGTAGATTGAATATGTATATTGACTACTGACTCCTTTTTACACAAGCCTTTCCATAGTCTTCTATTTTTACTTGACGTTTACTCATCATTTTAACTGTAGGTTTTAATCTTGCTGTTTTCACTTGTTTTATTAGTCATATTTGTTGTTGGTTCAACTTTGTTGTAGCACTTTGAGATTTTTTTTAAATGTAGAGTGCAATACAAATAAAATCTATAATTATTATTATTATTATTATTATTATTATTATTATTATTATTATTATTATTATTATTATTATTATTATTATTATTTGTTTTCTCAGTATAAACCCTTGATTTGTGTTTTGTTTTTTAATTACATAGCGTCCCAAGTTGCATTCAGTTTGCATGTGACGCTTTATTTTTAAGGGTCACAGCTGTTCCTTAATGCTTTATTTTGAAAAATTTGACCGGATGTTGTGTGTGGCATCCCGGAACTTGACACCGGCTTCTTCTTCTCTTGGAAGCTAACGGTGAGTGAGAGCGATTACACTGATTTTACAGAGTTAACTCAACATTTTCACTGCAACAGCTTCACTCTCATATAAAGTATGAGCGATATACTTGAGACAAAGCCATTGCTGTTCAGTGTAATTAAAATCACTGAACGGAATGAATGTGACAACAGGAAACTAGCTAGCTAACATCAACTTTGGCTGTAAACTGTAAGGTCTTTACATTCACTTATCGGTAGAAACGTAAAAAAAAGAAGAAGAAGAAGAAAAAAAATAGAACATGTCGTTATATCTTCACCAAAAAAGGGAGTTCACTAGATCTTTCATTTAAATTACAATAGTTTTAGAGTTTTACTTGAACCCGGATGTCCGAGTTTGTCTGAGGTTGACTTATCTGTTTGTTTTTCCTGGTAAATAAATAAATAAAAACACAAATTATCTAATGGCCTGAACTACTGAATGACGTGGCATTTAGTTACATGGGTTTCCTGACATTAACCCTTTCATGCATGAATTTTGAGAACCTTAGTCGAGATTTTTGATGGTGTTTTTATTCCTCTTTAGGCATGAAAAAAACAATGCGATTGAAATTTTAATACGACCCTATTTTTCATGGAGTTACAAAAATGTTCACTCAGCTGGACACCATACATTTCATTTTTGAAGTAAAGAAGCATGTTTTCAAAACCCATCATCAGAAAGGGATATACTGTGTGAAAACCATGAGATGCTGCTAACCTGATGTTTTCTCACATTTTAACATACTCTAATAACAGTTATTACTCACTTCATGGAGATAATATGGAAAAACAGCATTAAGAAATCTGTTAATTACAGTCTAATGACAATTATCAATTGATTTACACCAAAACATTCATTACTGCAGATCAGGTTTATCAAGAACAGCAAAGTTACAGTAATGGTTTGAATGTCAGTGTATGGGATGATGCACAAGTGTCCACTGTGTTGGCTGATATGGAACTAAAACAACAAAACCCATGAATATACAAGAACAGCTGTAGAATAGATATCCACTTTAGTGACCAGTATACGCGAAAGGGTTAAACACACCTGTCAGAGAGCAGCCAGGAACATACTAACTTCTCTTTTGTATCTTTAACATCAGGTTGTGTGTAATTGTACATGTTGCTTTTGATTAGAAATTGTGTTTGGAATAACCTTTAGCCTTTCTGGGATGATCTAGTCTACATTGAAAGTCTTGAGGTTTTAGTTCAGTTCAGTTTGAGTACTCTGGGGAAAAGTGGTAGGATATCCTTTTTTATGTATGGTATTTCACAAATTGTTAAGTGTATGTTAAAAATATTTTGGCCTCTCTTGCATATCTGCACTTGTCTTATATGATCAGAAAACATAGAGCAGCTTTTTGGGGGGTATAGTAAATATTAAAAGACTTTCAGGTATAGTGCTGCTGCATCAATAGATGGGAGAAAGTGAAAATCTTCCTTAATGTCAGATTCAGCCATCTTTGAAATTGGAACCTAACCTCAGCCATGTTGTATTTCTTGTGTTTAACTTCTTGTCTGTGTGTAGATGAACCGTCAGGAGGACCACACAGGTCCCATGAGGGTGTTGGTGACAGGAGGCTCTGGATTGGTGGGGAAGGCCATACAGCATGTGGTGAAAGAGGAAGGAGGAGCAAAGGAGGGGGAAGAATGGATATTTTTGTCCTCCAAAGACGCCAACCTCATGTGAGCTTGTCCCTCTACAAACACATGTTTTGGAACTAAAGCCAGACACTTTCCTCTGAACTGCTCTGACTCTGTGTGTCTTCAGGAACACAGAAGAGACTCGAGCAGTTTTCCAGAAACATCGACCCACACACGTTATCCACCTGGCTGCTATGGTTGGAGGGCTTTTCAAGAACATGAAGCTAAACCTAGACTTCTGGGTAGGAGAAAATCATAGATCAGCCAGATATCACTAGAAAAGACATTTATAAAAGACATAGAACCAAAAAGTAAACATTGCTGACTAATAGAAACCCTATAGTGCTCTGATAGTTATTGTCAGATTTGTCTTCATTATCTACTGATGTGTATGTCCCCTCCAGAGGAACAACGTGCACATCAATGACAACGTGCTGCAGGCGGCACATGAAGTGGGTGTTGTCAAAGTAGTGTCCTGTCTTTCAACCTGCATCTTTCCAGACAAGACAACCTACCCTATTGATGAAACAATGGTAAGAGAGGATTCTGACAATGGTTGTACAATAGATAAAGTTTACCATATCCTTATCTTTGATCAATCTCACAGGAAGTTTCTTTTATTATGGCAGTTACATTCATATCCATGGACAGATGGATGCAGGGCACACATGTAAACACTGAAGTTCAAACATAATACAAACACTATATACTACTTATTCAACTATTTAAAACTTTTAAAATGTATGTAGAATATAAATACACTATACATCATATAGAATTAAAAATTGCAAGGAAATGTATAGCTAACAGAAAGGACTTCTGCCATCAAGAGATCAAATCAATCAAAGAAAATATAGTTTGTCATTTTCTCCAAGGAGAAATTTATCTTGGACAAAGTGCTGAACATTAAAACAGACTGTGCGCCACACTACAGGAGCATTTGCAGCATATTGCACAGGGTTATTGCGTCTGTCCTTAAATTATATAAAATAATTTACAATAGACTAAAAATTGAGCTAAATCCTAATCAACAGTGAGTGCATAACCGCTTTTATGCCTTGTCAATAATCTTGCACCTCTCACACTAGATTCATAATGGTCCACCCCATGAGTCAAACTTTGGCTACTCCTATGCAAAGCGAATGATTGATATCCAGAACAGGTGTGTAAACTCACTCAGTTGTTTGTTTTGTGCTGTTTGGTTTTCGCACAGCCCTGTGTGAGGCTGAACTGTTGGTTAAATTATGTCTGTGTTTCCCAGGGGGTATTTCCAACAGTACGGACGCTGCTATACAGCTGTGATTCCCACCAACGTTTTTGGTCCCCATGACAACTTCAGTATTGAGGATGGTCATGTGCTGCCAGGTCTTATACACAAAGCTTACCTTGCTCAAAGTGAGTTGAATCCTCATTACACAAGTAAGCTGTATTAGGATATTTACCTTTGAAATTTAATAGTTTACAGAATGCTATTAACTATTGGTTTGAATCTTTACATTTCCTGACCAAGTTGTAATAAAGTTGGTATGAGCTCTATAAGCATGAACATATACAAATCAATTAAATCACTTGTTATGTTGGTTAGAGGAGGGGAGGTCCCTGGCAGTCTGGGGCTCTGGGACTCCTAGACGGCAGTTCATTTACTCTTTGGACCTTGCTCGACTCTTCCTGTGGGTGTTGAGGGTTTATCCAGAAGTGGAACCAATCATTCTCTCTGGTAAGTCCCCATAAGTGCAGCATACGATAAATAAAAGCTCAACAGAATTTGTAACATCTCAGACAAAGGCGTTATGACTAAATTGTGTTTTTTGGCTGTAGTTGGTGAGGAAGATGAAGTGTCCATCAAAGAAGCCGCTGATGCAGTTGTCGAGGCACTGGGCTTTAAAGGTGAAGTGGTGGTATCCTTTACTTCTATTTGGCTTTGTCATCGTGATGGAGGTTTAGGGGTGTTACTCCAGGAACAGGTACTACAGGTATTTATGTCACTCCTTCTGTTCAGACAGTGAACAACAAGCCTGTTTTTATAAGGACAAAGAATGTGAAAACTGCTTTATGACACTTAAAACCTAAAAAAAAATATTAAGCCAGCGTGGTTCTCAATTTATTTTCCTTGGAGCCCTACTACTTATTTCTAAACATGGAAAGTACATTAATAAGGTGATTTATCACTTAATTAGTTGGCGCCTTTCCTTCTGTCTTTAGTCTTTCCGTGTTATCTATGATTAAAATTTCATATCATACAAATATATACTAATAATCCTTTTGAGTTAATTTTATAAATGTAGATGTAAGTATATCAGAATTCATCATTGTACATGTAAATTTTGGTTCTGATAAATTTATTTGTGTATTTACCACGATACAGGATGAATAAGTCTTTATGTTCTGTTTTTCTTAATCCCCAGTTGTATTAAAGACCTATATATGCAATAAATAATCATACTTGCTAGGACATGTCATATACTGTACAGAGTGGAATCAAAAGAATAAAGAGGAGTAGTCTATTTTTGAGAGAACATTAAATTAAATAATTTTCTACCTTTATTAAACCCTTATTAACTACTTTCGTTGACATGTCTAAGTGGGACAACATCAGTATAGATATTCTTTTCTTTTCTTTGACTTCAGTCCTGTAAAATATAATAAAGCATTCATTAAAATCTACTCTCTACTCAGAATGTTTCTTCTTGTGCATTGGGTTAAATCTTTTTCCTGGTCAGAGAGGACAAACACATGATGGTTAGTCAAGCCACAGCTCCAGTCTTGCAATCATTAGCAAACACTTGCTAAAATGTCTTCATGTGATTTATTCCCCCCCCCCCCCCTTATCTTCATTGTCTATTTGGAAAAATGTAAAACAGAACAATAAAACACATTTAATGTTTGCTAGATGTCTACGTTTTCTCCTTGACTTTCTGCCTTCAGTATGATACCAGTAAAGCAGACGGACAGTTCAAAAAGACAGCTAGTAATGCAAAGCTTCACCGCTACCTGCCAGATTTCACTTTTACACCCTTCAAACAAGGTGATATTTATTTGTTTGGAATATTTTCAAATTTGTGTAATCAACCAAAAGAATTCTGTTGAAGAGTTCATTACACGTGATGCTTTATTTTTAATTGTTGTTGCAGCTTTAAAGGAAACATGTGACTGGTTTGTTGCCAACTATGACTCCGCCCGGAAGTGAAGACTCAGAAATTCAGCCTCAAGTCTGTCGATGCAAAGACCTGTTCTGGGGAAAGAGACTATGGTACAAAGCACTGAAGGGAAATGGTGGTTCATCTGTGCCGTTCGAGGAGCGTCACCAAATGAAGGCAATCATTGTGATCCTGTTGCCTCCGTCTGCACTCACTGAGCTGGACTGAGAATCATATATGCAACAGAAGGCATTGTAGAATTTTTCTCATTGGATAGGGTCTATGGCAGCAGAGTTTATACTCACCCTATGTAGAGTTTTATCCAGTTTTATGGTAGTGCTACCGTTTCATGTGTTGATCAGTCTTAGTATCCAGGTGTTGGTACAAATCAGCTTCTGTACTTTTCTATTACTTTTTATTTGAGTAGGTTTGAGTTTCATTCATGGCTTACCTTCATTCTTGAAGGGTTCAGTTTTGACTGACTTAATTAACCTTCTTTTAGGGTTGGACAATGGCTACAAGCAGTCACTGTATTTGGCGTTTTTTTTCCCACCATGTTTCAACTGTACTTATATGAATAGAAAATGAATACAATAAAATGTTGTCAGTAAATTGGCAAGGCAAATTTATTTAAATAGCACAATTCCTACACAGGGTAATTCACAGTGCTTTACAAAAATGGAAAGAGACAGGTTAAAAACACACAATTACAATTAAAACATAATCAATTAAAATAGAGTAACAGAGAAGAGTGCAGATAGAACCTTTTCAGTTGTTCTATGCACAGGTGAACAGAGCTGTTTTCAGTCTGGACTTAAACATTGGCAGAGTAGAGGCCTGTTTCACATCATCAGGAAGACTGTTCAACAGTTTAGCTGCATGGAACTGAAACACAGCTTCACCATGTTTAGTCCTGACTCTGGGCACCAGCAGAAGACCGGTCCCTGAGGTTCTCAGAGTCCGAGATGGTTCATATGGGACCACCATGTCACAGACGTACTTTGGTGTTAGACCATGGACAGACTTCTGCACCAGCAGAGCTGTTTTAAAGTATATTCTCTGAGCCACAGGAAGCCAGTGCACAGACTAATATGGTCGTACTTCCTGGTTCTAGTCAGGACCCGAGCAACAGTGTTCTGGATGTACTGTAGCTGTCTTACAGCTCATTTAGAGTCTAGTGAGAAGACCGTTACAGTTGTCTAACCTGCTAGAGATAAATGCATGGATAAGTCTGTCTAAGGCTGGTTTAGACAGTAAACCTTTGATTCTGGCAGTGTTTCTGAGATGGTAAAAGGCTGATGATGTTATTGATTTAATGTGGCTGTTAAAAGTTTAGGTCTGAGTCCATTATTACCCCTAGATTTCTATCCTGATTTTTAGCTTTTAAGGAAAGAGATTCATAAACTATTAGTATTTCACTGACTAGAGGAAACACTTAATGTCATGTAGAACTGCTAATTTTGCATTTAAAGAAAACTGTTGAGTAGGCTTATTACCTGGGTGGACAGTGATTTCATAGGTTTTTTTTTGTTTGTTTGGTTTTTTTCTGTTTAGTTAATATCCATGAAAGGCAAATCAAATACTGAAAAGTAAAATTATGAAGTTGCTCTTTATCGTACTGTTATTTAGCAGAAGAAAAAACACAGGACATTACACTTGGGGGTTTTAATCAAAAATGTTAATGGTCGTCATGAATTTCACTTGTTTCTTTAGGTGTGTTAGTTTAAAGTTTTTGTACTCTGTATTGGTACTGAGCAAAATAAATATTTTATACAAAAGTATGTTTGTCTTGTCTAAATCCTTGTGTGACAAATTCGCTTAAAAACAGGTCAGATTGTAAGGTTAACCCTCAGAGGTCTGAGGATATTCTTTTTACACTTTATGAAATTCAACTTTTTGGGGTACCTACAAATAACACAGTACCCAAGTGTTTTATATTAAATGTTCAAGACAATCTTAGCTTTATTCTTTATTTATTCTAAAATCTTTTATTTATTTATTTTTTAACATTATCACCAAAATATACCATATAATTAAACAATAGAGAATAGAAGCAGATGTCAGAATGGTTTAAGTAATAAAGTAAACATTAAAATCAATAACACCGTATAAGAATACATTTTATAAATAATGTTTTTGAATAATTTTGGTTGAATTTGGATTCTTGTTTTGCTGTTTAATAAAGCGTAGTTATACAGTTATAATATTCTGTACACATGAAGCAGTTCTAGCATTTGCTAATTACCTGATTTATTTCAGCCTGAAAGTTAATAGAAGCCATAAAATGCTACTATAAATCAAAATAAAACCAGCACACTTATGACTTAAGTTTAAGAGAGTTTTCAAAAGACTACTTTTCTATTTATTTCATTGTTTTATTTTTCCTTTTATTATTTTTGTGAATTTTTGAGCAGGCACAGTGAGGGCAACTCTGTGATCCTATCGGGGTCCTAAACTATGCGGATGGCGGGAACCTTGAGGAAGAAGGTTCGGTTCTAACACCACTGAATAATTAACTATTATATCCATATGCTTTACTCTCCGGCAATATTTAGTGTTCCGCTGTACAGTTTCTTTCTGGTCTTCGTGGATTCACATCAGGACACCCGTTCAAGCAAGTTTGACAGGTAACCCCACCTGTCACTGTGCACGAGCAGCTTCACACCAGAGAACAGACCTCCACGCGCTCCTCTATTGATTCAAGGTATAGGGAAATACACAGTTAAACGTCAGACATGATGTAAAAACTTTATTATATTATGCACGAGTTTTAAATATCTCCAAATTTCATTCCATAAATAATAGCCTCCATCCTCCAGGAAAACTACAACTTATTTCACGTGAACATTTATTCAGAGAGGCATAAATATACTAGGTTTAAAAAAAACAACACGTCATAAATCACATTCATATGTACAGGACTGTAAAAGTATTTAGGTAACATTACATTTGCTGTTTCTGTAACAATGTCCAGACATGCAATTCTACTTTAAGTTTTGAGTATAAGATGCAAGCAGGATACAGGAAATGTGGGTACCATTACAGCCCAAAAGTTAAAATGTCAAATTAAGTATTTAGTGTTTCCTCATTTTGTACATAACAGGTCATTTGTTCAGACATAACTTCGATTTACTGCGTTAGTTTTGCCAGGTTTCATTCAACATGATTGTTTCATTATTGGGTGACTTTTTGTTATAGAAAGAGATGTGACAATAAATACCGTCTATGATCTGTAGATGACTTTAGGTCTGACATACAGTTTTTAGAAATTATCTACCTCAGAGACACAATGTGGTAAAGCTCAAAATGAGAGAAGTGTTTCTCAGCTGGTGTTCTCAACGTATATGATGACATGTTATTACACAAGTTTACACAACAGGTTTATAAATCGCTCAGTAAAATGAACCTGAAAAATGTATATAATCGGAATATACAGGCAGTGTTTTCAAGCGCATCTGGTAGCTCTGAGACAAACATTTCCTTCAAGTGAGACCCAGTCACATTAATTCTTAGAATTTCACACTTGGAAATTATTTCACATTGTTCTGCATTTCACCAATTTTGAACGAATTTCATCATGGAAACTACAACCAACCAGCATGTGGGACTTTTTCTTGTCTTACATTTATCCAGTAACGTATATAGTTTAAATTGTTTCATCATCTTTAACTTTTGCCCCATTAGGGCTCACATGTAATTTCTTCACTTATTTCTGATTGAATATTTCCAGCTAAATTCACTACACATACATGGAATCATTTGTGGTAATACTGTGAATGAGGGTGTTGGTTGTATAGACTTTATACAAAAAAAATAAAATTTGTAGTCAAAAATAATTTATTAACATAAAAAACAGATAAAAACCCCCAAATAAAATACAAATACTGTATATTTACATGTGAAAGACTAATACTTTTGCAAACTCATGTTCAGACAAAGCAGGCATAACTTAATATGAAGACCACGGTTTGAGAACAGATATTTAGTGGTTTAAAAGTAGAGGATGAAATCTTCACGAGTTAATGTGGGAAGTGTGACCGCCCTTATGGACTCTACAGTACTCCTCTCCAGGTACAGCTCTTTTTTTACAGGCCTTCCCGTTTTTGGTGATACCACTGCACAACAGTCGACCTGATAAAGAACTGTGGATAGAGATGAAGAGGGGATTCATTTTCTTTAGAGGAATAAAACATAGGATGCTATGAGTCTGAGATAATTCAAGTACACACCTGTTACTGATGAGTGATGGTGTAGGACTGGCACTTCTTGAGCTGTTTCCCAAATCATGTGAGTCATTCACCGTCTCAAAAACACCACCCAAGTTTCTTAGGGGGATATCATCAACCAGAGCCTGAAAACGTACAACCACCTCCTTTAAATTAATAAGACAAAGTTATTCCTCATGTTAAGATGGAAAAAAAAAAAAAAAAAGGTCTCACTGCTGAAATAAATCGCTGAACTGAAGGCTGGGGAGTGGAGTGACTGTGGAGTAAATCTGGCATTTGTTTCCTGTGAGAGGGAATCATTGATAGGCCAAGGTTACCTGTAATCAAAGGAAGACAAGAAGCAGAATGAAATCGCATTCACATGATCACTTTTGCTTAATAGAAGAGTTTCAAGTATTTTACCGTCAATTTCAAAACCTGAGATGAAGTCATCCTGGTTGAGCGGATCATCTTGTTCCTCGAAGCAGTCCTTTTCATGTCTGCAGATAAAGAAGGTAATAGATATGAATCAAGTACAAAGCATATATTTTAGAGTTCGTTGTTCAGTTTTGTATTTATTTGTTTTCTAGTCAAGGTTGTATGAGGGATAAAAGAGACAATTAGAAATAAATAAGTAAATAAATGTAGCAATGTATGAATAACTAAATACTTGTATGCATAAATGAATAAATCAACACTTGTAGTTAATGGTTGTATTACCATATTTTTGTATGCATTTATCTATTTTTACGTCCGCCAAGGAAGTTATGTTTTACTGTGCATTTGTTTGTTTCTTTGTTTGTTAGCAACATAACTCAAAAAGTTATGGACGGATTTTGATGAAATTTACAGGAACTGTTGGAAAGGAAGAAGGAAGGAAGAACTGATTAAATTTTGAGGATGATCCAGAAGAAATCCTGCATTCTGGATCACTTTGAAATTTTCGTTAAC
>JAQQZY010000020.1:12661142-12671856 GCA_030068375.1 Ostorhinchus rueppellii | reverse complement strand
GTTTAAGAAATCTCCTACAATTCTGTTCAAATCATCAGCAAGATGAAAAAAAACAAAAAATGCAGCAGTGTGATGAAAGAAACACACAAATGTATGTACGCATTTTCTTCCTAAACAACTTCATCATTTGATCAACCATTTAATGCCATTTTAATGTGTTATGGATCACATTTCTGCAGTTTTCAGTTGATAGCTGCAAAAAGATGCCCAAAGCCCATGCAACAGGGACGGTTACACCTGCTGACGGTGTTGTGAATTCTTTCATAAATAAAGTTGTTGCATCCGTTTATAGCGGCATCGATGACATAATGGGTCTTGAAGGGCTGTCCCATATCATAGGGGAATGTTTCAACCCTACCCCTTGCCATTCCGTTTCAAGGAGTAGTGCCAAGTGCAAGGGGGAGAGGTAAGGGTTAGGGTAAGGGGTGAATTAGGATTGGGCCTTAATGTAATTTACCACAAATGCATGGAGGGTCAAAAACATTTTTTCCACCACTGTATAGTTTTAATAGCTAATGTGATGATGATCACTCACAGACCTCTGAATAATGGGTCTGGATAAGAAAATCCTGAATATTAAAAGGACAGATGTTCATTGTTACCCTGTGATGACAGGTGTCTAATGGGCTGAGCTCCATCTGCTTTGCTTCTGCCAAAAACCTGTCATCAGCGGTGGCCATTTCAAACTGAGCATCTTTTACTAGAAGAGCAGGAGGTACGGTTGTGGAAGTAGAAGCTGCTGCTGGAGGAGCCTCCGTTTTCCTCAGCCAATCAAAGAGGCCGCAGACTGCAGGACACTGAAGGAGCAGCAGGCCAATCAGGAGGAGGGTCAGGTGGAGCGGGACATGACCCATGTCTGCAACAATCCAGACGGAAAGGTCAAACTGGAGGGTTAAAACATTTCAAATATCTTGCAGATGTTTGGGGGGGGCGGCAAATGACAGTTTCCACTTAACCGGAATCCAAGTCATTCAGTGAAAGTGGAAAAGATGTCAG
The DNA here is from genome assembly GCA_030068375.1 of Ostorhinchus rueppellii. Taxonomy (NCBI): domain Eukaryota; kingdom Metazoa; phylum Chordata; class Actinopteri; order Kurtiformes; family Apogonidae; genus Ostorhinchus; species Ostorhinchus rueppellii. The sequence continues at coordinate 12,670,860 of JAQQZY010000020.1, read as the reverse complement.
TTTAACATTTTATGGAGAAAAAAAAAAAACATATTAGACTTATACAATGCAAGGAGTTTAATAACTGCATGAAGGGGATCTCCACATAACCAGACTCCTACTGCCCCTCACTGAAACAGGCAAGACTAAGCCAATAAGTATGTGAACTGACCATGTATTTCTCAATACATTTAAATATAGACTTCACATTTTTATGCAAAAGGTTAGTATACTGAAATATTATACAGATGACCATTATTCTCAAAGTCTGTTGAGCTGAGCACGTAATTTGCATATATAATATGACCAAGAAAACTGGAAAGTATTGATAGAAAACAACAGAAAACCTAATAAATAAAATGCTATTACATTGGTAATCAGTGGCGTTAAAAGTAAGATCAATACAAAAGCTTCAATAAAACAATCAAAACCAGTATAATACCAATATAAAACATTTAATTGAGCCTAAACAGGTTATTTTTCTGCAGCTTTTCCACAGTGTGTGGAACTAGATTTACAAGACCAGTACTTACAACATTAAATAATTGTTGCAGGGTTTATGGGTACCCATTTGAAGACGATAATAATGCAGTAAACAGAATTAAATCAATGAATACAGGCGATTTGTGCAAATATAAGCGAGTAGTCAGAAACAGATGAAAAGGGTGCAAGCGGACACTGGATGGCGACACTTGCAGAGCTACAGTGTTGAATGGAGGCTTTGCCCAGACATGTCTCCTGTAAAGCTTCACCGGAGCTCTTCTACTTTGCATGAAACCACTGCATATATAAATGTTGGAACATAAATTAATCTATTTTTTTTTAATTAATAATCCCAACCCTGCCTGATAAAATGCTCTGAAAAGTGTCGACAATGCTTTAAAAATGGAAAACACTTCAAGTTTCATCTCTGCACATCATTTCAAAACAACTTTTATATCTATATATGCAAGAATCAAATGTTATAAATATTTTCCCCCATGCAAACGTCTATTTACTAACATACACATATACACAGATCCATAAAATTCGTACCTGCTGTGTAATTTTGCAGAGTTCAGGGACACCGCTCTTTCACACAGCTGACTGTAATACGTTTAATGTTTTGTCCACGTCTTCTCCGCCCAAAACGAAGGGTCGACGGCCAATGGAATTACTCGCATTTTTATGGGCGGGCAGACGTTGGGTGCGTTTGATTTGACGTCTCGGTTGAAGCGGAAAGATGCAGTGCGGAATGCTCGCATGAGACCCCGCCCACCAGCTGCATCGGCGGGAAAGGAGAAAACGATCCAACCCAGAGTTCAGCCGGTCGGTGTCGTGGATGCTCCCGAGTGCCACATCTGACAGGACTGTTGATCTTAATCTGCAGTTTTGCTAAACGTTGGACATCTTCAGCACTAAAAAACAAGCAGGTGAATAAATGTTGTCGCAGCAGCAGCGTTTACCGGTGTTAATCAGTTCATCGCCTGGCATCGTGTTTATGTCACTCCGTGTTACTTTATGGTTGTCCAGTCAACAAGAAACACGTGCATTGTATTTCTAATCTAATCTGTCCTGGATTAATTTCGAGCTATCCCTGAGCTAGTCGCAGCTGCATGGTAGAGATTTACTGATATCGTGGTTTTTACTATATAAAAATTTAACGCCCAGAAAGGTTAAAGATTTTTTTAGCTAGCACCAGCAGCGTTCAGGCATGCTAGCGCCTAATTAGCAACCCGTCCGTTTGAACTACTGCCGGGCTAAGGTTTACAAGCTAACAGGGCTACACCGCCACAACAATGGATGAATCCGGGATAAAGAAGCAGAACTGGGACGTGAAGGAGACCGAGCTGTTTCTGGAAATTCTAAAGGAGCTGGACATGAAGAAGTGCTTAGACGGTAGGAAAGTGAGGAATAATAAGCTATTCAAGGTGGCGCACCGGAGGATGACAGCGGCGGGCTATCACAGGTCCGTGGACCAGTTAAAGTTTCGCTGGAAACTTCTCAAAAGTGCGTATTACAAATGCAAACGGGAACCGGACTCCCCAGCCCCGACTAAGATCCAGGGCTGGTGGCGGTACGAGAAGACTATGGTCGCTATCATGGAGTCCAGACACTCGCTGGTCGGAGCCGGGGTCAACTCAGACAGGAACGATGAGGTGACGGAGGACTCTGACGGAGACGCGTCCATGCTGCACTGGCCGCAGCCCTGTCCGGACAATTCCACTCACAACCTGGATTTAATTGTAGGGGTGACCACCGTGTAGCTTCCATTCCATCTGTCCGTTTCCCCAGTGTGTTGTGCATGCATTCATTGGCAAACTGTTTATTGTGAGGAGTGGTGGAGGAAATCCTTATCATTGCAGCTAAACTACCTGCATATTCATCTAATATTTATCCACCTAAAACCCAGATATGGGTTTTAAGAGTTTCAAAGCATTTTGCAAAAAGGCTGTCCACTGCAAAGGACCTTTAAAAAAATGCATCTGAAAAAATGCTGTCATGTTTCCAATATTTAATTATATATTTTTTGTCAAGATCTTTTTATTATTGAAGTTTTCTCTGTGTTAATACAAGTGCAGAGCTGAATGGTCCTTGCAGAAATCTGAAGTGAGCATGGGTTTATATCAGTCACAGTTAGCACTATAGTAAACAAAACAGAACAAACTACATAAAATAATCCCTCTTCAGTCATTGCCAGTGCACTAGACACAGAAAATGATCATTATCACAATAGAGATCTACACTAGTAGTAAGTATGAAGTGTGTAGCATTATTATACTACATTTAAAGGGTCTGGAATGTTTTTAAGAAGGGATCCTACACTTTCTGGAATTTCCCATTTGCTGAAGTGAGTATCTAATTTTCTCCAGCCTTAAGCAGGACATCATGTCTTCAAACCACTGTGCATGAGTGGGAGGGAAAGCATCCCTCCGCCTAAGCAGACTATAGGAAATTGTTTAATTTAAAAAAGCCAAAACTTGTACTTTCCTGACATTTCCTGGGTCTTAGGAAGCTAAATATATTGCACAGCAGCACCGTCATTACCGTCATTTTCAATGTTGTAGGTAATAAGGGTAGCTGTATCACAATAGAGCTGTACAATTTGGTGGAAAAAAGCTATTGTGATTAGTATAGACAGTGTTGTGGTTGTGAGGAAGCACACATTCTGAAACATTCTTTATTTCAAGTCTTTCAACACTAGAATTTAACAACAAATTGCAGGATCTTTCACTTTGCATATTTTACACATATCTGCTCATTGTCACTGAATCCAAATTATCACCTCACACACGGCAGCCTTTTGCAATTGTGTATTTGCATAAACTGATATAGCGATTGTGATCAGATTAATTGTGGAGCTCTGGTGTATGCTGTCGAGATGAGGCGTGAAGCTGGGGAAGCTTCACGATTCAGATACACAGGCATTCTCTGATGCTCTATTTTCTGTGTGTCTAGCCTCAGGATGTAAATGTTATAAAAATGAAACCGAAATGTCTCTGCATAATGATGTATTTATTAACTGGACGTTCCATAATGATGTATACAAAAATGGATCTGTGACTGGAGACTTTTCCAAACCCTACTCTTCAATTTCTTCATTTCTTTAAGTCACAGAATTATAAAGCATGGAACAGTTCTGTTAAGATTCACTGTCCACAAACATTAAATCACAAAACAGCAATTCTGCAATACTTGATACATTGCAAGATAATCTGCTGTGATACATCATGCATCATGGGGGAAATCCCTTTTTGAAAAAAAAAAAAGGGGGCGTAAAGCAGGAATTATGTATTTATTCACTGTAATGTGGTGAAACAGATGAAATGCACAAAAGGGTATGGAGTCTTAGCTTAATGCCTCTAACACTAACACACAGGCTGCAGATTCAGTGGCCATGCATTAATACAAGTAGATTTGACACAAGTATATCAGTAATGTATCCCAAGAGAAATGTCATATTAACATTATCTCCCATTAGCAAACCAGTCTGTAAAGTAACTGAAGTAGAGTCTGTTATTCAGATGTGAGCCATGATTTCAGAGGGGAATTGTAGGGTTTCATTTTAAGCTTGATTTCATGATTTATTTATTTTTTTGGCATCTGTACTAAACAAGCATGTTTTCATCCAGAGATTAGCATTTCTCTGTGTTAGACATTTTCACTCTTTCCAAAAAATTAACAGCTCCTGTGTTTTGGATAATACGTCAGCCTAGTAGCTAATACTTAATAGTAATACTTGTGCATTTTAATACCAGGAATTAGTTTATTTTATTATCTCCGTTTATCAAATACATGTAGTAGAGTGAAAAGTACAGTATTTGCCACTGAAATTAAGTGTAGACGACATATAAAGTTGTATAAAATGGACCTTAAATTTATATTTATCACTACTGAATGGGACCGTATTTCTGTTTTTGGGGTTATATGCTGCATGTTTAATAAATTCATCCAGGAAAGGCCAGTGTCATCCCTGGAGTAGACATACCTCTGATAATGATCAGATTTAGCTGAAACCCTTTATTCATCCTGGAGCTGCTGCTGCTGAGTCGGGCTATGCTGTGAAGTGTTTCTGCTAGACTGATTTGATTGGATTATTGTGTCATGCACAAATAACATGCCCTACTCATATTCTGCCCAAATATATTCCATCAGAATACAGACTGAAAATGTTATTTTGTAAGAAAATAGTGGTTATCAAATGGATCTTAACATTAGATGGATTTTGTGGTTTACTGTCCTCTAGTGTAGGTTCATTCCTAGTTAGGAGCTGCTTTCTGAAATGCCACCATTTTAAAGTCGTCAGGTAGAAACTCAGCTTCCGGCTTCATGATTAGATTTTTCTTTGTCAGACCTGTTTTCTTGGCTGTTTGAATTATCTGTGTCATGAAGCGTCTGCATAACAAACATTCAGAACAGCGGAACTCTGCTGTGACTGCAGCTAAATGGTGGCGAGGGTGAAATCTGATTATTGACGATAATCTGTCAGGCGGGATTCACCCAGTTATCTGATTTTTTTTTTTTTTTCTTCCTGATAATCTGGTTTCATCTGGGTATGTTAAAACCAGAAGTGTATCACAGTCTACCTCTGCAGCTGTGACCTTGGTATGACCATGTTTGTTTATTTTTTAATATGTTGTCATCGTTCGAACCAAGTATTTTTCAATCAATATATTGTGATACATCACTGTATCTGTTAAACCATGTTAATTTTTGCAGTATAGAGTCCTGCAAACATTAAATAATATGTATGATTTTTTTTCCCGTTGTGTATTATGTTTCTTAATGTCAGGAGATGAGAAAACTGATTTTTATTCCACATCCACCTAATAATAATAATAATAATAATAATGATAATAATAATACTTAATATAATAAATGAAAAGAAAGGGCGATGCTTTCAGTCACAAAAACACTAGAACTGTATTAGGATGATTGAACAGAATTGTGTTTTCACTATTTGTCGTCATTATTTTGTTGTCGTGTCGTAGATTTGTGCTGTGATTCCCACCAGTAGTTTGATGTAACTGATTAACTTTTAACATACTTTAATCTGTGCTTTGCGGTTTCAGATCAAAATGGACCCTGAGATGGATACACAGCTGAAGATTGGTTTCATCGGTGCAGGAAACATGGCTTTTGGTATAGCAAAGGGCATATTGTCAGGTAAGTTGTTGGCTATTTGTTCAAATAAGGCGGAGCAGGTTTAAGCAGAGGATGTAATGTTTTGCTTTGACTTCTCTAATAGGAAACGTTCTTCCTGTAAATGTCAAAGTGAGTGCACCGTCCTCCAGGAACCTCGCACGCTTTCAGGTACCGCCCTCCACTTTATATTTCTAACAGATCCCAAAAGGATTTTCAGGACTAGGTTTTTATGTGGGGGGAGTATTAGGACTGATACAAGAATAAAGTCATAATATTAAAATACATGTTGAGGAAAAACAAAACATTTTTAAGGAGAAAAGGGTTTATTAGGATGAGAGTTGTCGAAATTCCTACGTTTTATAAAAGAAACATTGTAGAGATATAATTACATTATTCTCATGAAATTATGACTTTTAAGTATTATCAGTATCTTCTTGAAATCACTTTTTCCTGTAAAATGTAGCCTTTTTTTCCTGTAAATATTATATTTTTATCAAAACATTACAAATGTATTATTTTTTATAGTGACTTTAAAAATATCCAAAATGTAATTGTTGTAACATGGCGTCTTTGTTCTATTAGCCTCACAGCTTTTTTTTTACTTGAAACATCACATTTTTTTGTTGCCTCTAATCTTTTGCCACACAGTCATTCTTTGCGTGATCAGGTTTCCCATGAGTGGAGTGCTGTTGAAAACCAATCTGTAGAAAGCCTAACATTGACAAACAAATGGCAAATGAACCTGGAGAATGATGTAGTAATGCATGTTTTCAGTGCAATATCTTGTGCACCATCTCGGAAATTATTTATACTCTACTAAACCCCCATTTTTATCGATTATTCTTGGAGAATCTGAAGCTTTAAGAAGCTCTTTAACAGTTCCTCATCATAGTAACAAAAAAGAACAATCACTGACCACAACACCGAAAGAAACAATGATTCCTACCTAGAAAACATGACTTTGTAATCTAAATAGTGTGCTGTGTTTGGAAAGGCTAACACAAATTAAAGAACAGCAACAATATATGTGTTTAATCAACCTCTCATACTACAAGGTGTGCAGTACTTAAAGGAGTGATATTTTGCTTTTTTTTTTTTTTTTTTAATGGAATTATGCATTTTTCAACATTTCCCTGTCCTCTACATAAACTGTAAATGCTCTGCTTGGGTCTGAATTCTTCATTAATTCAACTCCACAGGTTCATATTCAACCCTATTTCTGATTAATGACACCAGAAAGGTCGTTTTGAGCGCTGGCCCTTTAAACGCACATGAGCCACTTCAGGCCCCGCCCCCTCCAGGTTGTTGACCGTGCTTTTTGTCCCGTTCAGCTACTTGTGTTAGTTAATACAACCAACAATTGAACATTTTAGATAATTGGCCCAAAGTTTGGACATATTTTTCAGTGTGGACTACAACCGCTGCTGTTGATGAACAATTATTGCGTGCTCAGAGAAACATTCGTCGGAAGTCTTGACCTTATATGTGCTCATGTCGTAATGTAGCTAGCTATAAAATGTAATAAATTAAGCAGGAATTGAAACAAGTTGTAGAAATCCACTTGATTTTTGCTGGAATGGATATAAAGATAGCTTTGCAGCACCTGGAGGGTTTAAATTCAAACTGTATGAACTATTAGGGTCCAAATGCACAAATAAATGAACCAAAGACTAATAAAAGTGGGTTTAGCAGAATATGAGCCCTTTTAAACATTTTAAATTGTGAGATGGATTAGAAAGACCAAAGATAACATTTAGAAATGAATGTTCCTCACCTGCCTTATATCATTATTGTTACTTTTATATTTGATAACATCTGCCTGGTTCTCCTATCCATATCCATATTAATTAGATGATGATTATTATGTATTTTTTAAATAGAAATGAGCAGTGGCATCAAGCACTGCACATGAGTTCTCTATTGGCTCAGTTAAACATAGGCTCCTTTTCTACCAGATTCCCAGGAACTTTTATTATTTTATTATTATGTATTTACCTGGGTAAAAGAATCCCTCATAGTGAGGCTCAGTCGTTTGGCGTTTCTTACTTGAAGTCCAGCTGAATTTCTTTTGAGTGTATTCAGCAAATGCGTTTGATGAGGTCCAGGCTCTTTTCTGTGTATTTGCTGTATGCGCTCTTTAACGTATTCGGATGAAGAGACAGATGACGGTAATGCACTTACAGCAGTGAGGTGAATACGCACAGCTCGGCTCAAGCCAGATGCACTCAAAACAGTGTATTCATTTGGAAAATGGAGCCAAAAAAGATTGTATTCAGCAAATATGTTCGACGAGGTCCAGGCTTATTATCCAGAGTGTATTCGGGTGGACAGACAGATTATTGCAGTGCACTCGTAGCAGCGAGACAAATACGCTGGGCTTGGCTTCAGCTGAACAGCAAATATGGATGTCACCGTCCATCTGCTTCTCATAACCTCTTTTTTCTCTTTTGCTCCATTTTGCAAATGATCAAAACACAAATGAGGTGAAGCTTGTAAAAATGGAATAAACAAGTTTTCAGCCACATGCTGGCAATAGTGAGTGGATGTAAATGTTGAAGGCTGCAAGTATGTTTCACCAATCGGTGTTCTTCAGCACACACAGCTCCGCCCCCAAGGATTCTGGGTAGTCTGAAAAGTCCTACCTCCTTATTTGGAAATTTTTTCAGGGAAAGTTTGGAGTTCAGGGTTTTTTACCAGTGGTTTATAGTTCCGATGGAAATGTGCCGAGGTTTTCCAAAGTTCCTGGTAAAAGTAAAAGGGGATATATTTGAAAAGAGAATGAAGTAATAACTGATCTATTATTAAAAAAGCACATTCTAATTAGTGAAATGAATGCATGTTTGTACAACTACTGTCTTATTAATTTAAGTTCACTGTACTGTTCAGTGATGGTAAAACATTGTTCTATGCTGACGTAACATTTTTGCCTCTTTCATGACAGGAAATGGGCGTTGGCACCACACATTCCAACGTAGAGGTGGTCTGCGGTTCGGATTTGGTGTTTGTAGCTGTAAAACCTCACCTGGTTCCAGTTGTTCTCAATGAAATCTCTCAACACGTCACAGACAGACACATTATCGTGTCTGTTGCAGCAGGAGTAACACTTGCGACACTGGAGGAGGTGAGTCCTGAATATGGAATGTAAACACAAGGTTAGTGCCTAATTGTGATGATGACCACTCTTGCTTATTTTTGATTTTCGCTTCCCAGCTGCTCCCAGAGAACTCGGTCACCATTCGGCTCATGCCAAACCTTCCGTGTGTGGTTCAAGAAGGGGCTCTCCTGTTCGCCCGAGGCTCCCACGCCAAACCAGAGGACGGAGCTCTTCTGCGCTCATTACTGCACCGATGTGGTTTGGTGGAGGAGGGACCTGAGGCCTGGATCGACATCCACACTGGAGTCAGTGGGAGCGGAGTGGCTTTTGTGAGTGTCTTCACAATTCCCTGAGAAATTTGCGTATTTGTTAGGAAGTCTTATTATTATAGTAAAAGCTCCGCAAAAGAAGAAAGCTGAGAATAGTGAATAGCTGCGATTCCATAAAAAAGCCTGGTTGAAAGGGGCTGCGTAAACCTTAGATAATCTGTTCTATTAAAATATTACTACCTAATATCCACACAAGTTCTTAATTTGTCTGTAGTTGGATAAATACCAGCAGTGTACCAAACGTAGTTGAGCTGTGATCCATTAATGTTGTTCTCTACAGTTCAGAACTTGTAATGCTTGGATCAGTTGAAAGATTAATTATAGTCTAGGGTGCATGCGATGCATAATACAGAACATAATAACAGTAATAATAACAATAAGTGGTTCCAATAGCAACAAACCCCGCTCCTCACACGTATTTCGCCCCTCAATAAGTAAATGGGAAGATTTTAGAAATTCATAAAAAATTTGAACTTTGACCTACAGTTCCCAAAATGTAATGATATCTATTCTGGGTCACTGGTAATGTATAAACCCAGTTCGGTATGAATTCAACTAGGCTTTACACTGATCATATCGGCTATATCGGATCGGCGGATATTTGGCATTTTTTTAAATGTTCGTGATCGGCCGTCATGTCATAAATCACCGATCCGATCAATGATGCTATGTGACGGACAATAAAGTTTTT
>JAQQZY010000020.1:12647577-12661042 GCA_030068375.1 Ostorhinchus rueppellii | reverse complement strand
GCAAAAAATTTCAACACGACAAATTTAATCAGGCACTTGGAAAAGACACACAGAGGAGCATGTGGAGTTCAAGAAACGCAGGGAGGAGAAAAAAAAGAAAAGCAAACTCCGAAACGGATGCTAAAGCAAACAATTTTAGACAGTGCTCGTACGTATAGTCGGACATAAGTATATAAGTACATAAACAAGTAATTTAAATATTGCTCCTCACGTGATCGAATTGGTGATCGGTTATCGGTTTATTTAAACTCACTGATCGGTGATCGGCACAAAAATCGTGATCATGTAAAGCTTAAATTCAACCTATAGTTTGGCTGCTAGAATGTTGACAAACAAATAAACAAACTGAACCAAAAACAATACACCTTGCCTCCCCTGTGGGGGGCAGGGTAATAATAATAATAATAATAATAATAATAATAATAAGAAATATTGAATTGCAGTTGTACCTTGACTTATGAGTGCTACAACTTGTAACATTTCCAAGCTACGAGCCGTAGGTATCTGTGACTGAAGAAGGTAGAGGGAAAAAAAAAAGATATTCTACCAGCTACAACAAAGTGATGGTCAAATTAAATACGTAACTAATGTAAACCAGTGCATTAAGACTAGCAAGTATTTAAAGTCTAAAACATGTCAGTATATTACAATAGAATTGTCGTATGAAAAGAAAATATGCGTCTCTCCCCTCTTTCTGTAAAGGATGGTTCAGTGTATCTTTTACTTAAGGAGACACTAAAGGAAGCACTGGACAGCCAGATGCATTTAGAATTCTCACCACTCTAATCATGGCTGAAATAGGGATACTTGTGGGTAATTCACACAGGATCCTTCCTAAGCATCAGAGACTGATTGCACCCATAGGCTCAGTATAAAGCAGGGTTGTACAAAACTCAGTATTTCAGTTGAAACTAGAAAAGCACTCGGAGAGCGCAGACTTCCGCCAAGATAGTGTTTGTATTTTTTAATTTTTTTTGTTAAGGTAGTGTTTGTATTTTTATTATTTGTTTGTTTTTTTTAAGGTAATGTTTGTACTTTTTTTAAGGTACTGTTAGTACTTTCCTCCACTAGATGGTGGTGAATGACCTCATGCAGCTCTGTGCCACTATGCCCTATCTCACAATGATAAAGAATCCTTTTAAAAGTTCCTGGATCCAGATGGTGATTCAAAACGCCTCCAAAATATAATCATCTCTTCCTTGACCCAGAGTGGACATACCCTGAAAATTTCATCAAAATCCGTCCATAACTTTTTGCGTTATGTTGCTAACAAACAAAGTCGGATGGTAACAAAGAAAGAAACGCACAGTAAAACATAACCTCCTTGGCGGAGGTAATGAATTTGAATTCTGAGAAATTCATTCTTATCACATTTCAGTGAGAATGTACAGAGCCCATAAAGGGACACTGAGAGAAAAAAAATTAAAGGGAAAAAAAAATCGGATCAAGTTTTGCAAGATAATACTTTAGTGAGATCTTGCAAAACTGTTTCCATTATGAGCAGTGTTCTTCGGGGTCATCCATGCTCAGAACAGAAATAAAACAGACACGACTATAGAGTGGACGAAGTATGACTTTATTTTGAACTGGGATCTCACAAAACTTGACCTGATTTTTTTTTTTCTCTCTTTCTTTAATCCTTTTTTCTCTCAGTGTCACCTATGGGCTCGGTAAGAATGTGATTCTTTTAACATACGTTTTTCTTCCAAATGGAAGTCCAGACACAAACATTAAGCAAACATTAATGTTGAATAATTGGCAATATCTTCATTTCAAAGTAATCAAAGGAAACAATGTTTTGGTAAATGCAATTATCATTTATTAAAATCCTTTACAGGGTAACATTGTTACAGTTCCTCAAATGTTTTGTTATTGAGGCAGCATCGTTCTACTCTGAATATCTTGTCTACAACACTGTTTTGTAGAGTATGCTTTTATTGTTGATTTGTGATTTTAAAAAATAATAATAAAATAGGCCTATTTCTATAATAAAGTATTATGTGCATTAAGTTCATTCAATAATATCTGTATGAAATTCATGTTGTAACCATATATAATATATACTGTAAAGCTTCATTGTTAAATACATCTTAATTATGTCTCATAAATTTCTTTGAATTTCATGGAATTCCCATTCTACTTCTTGCTGTTTGAGTTTGAATAGTGATAGGGGAGGCATGTCCTGTTTACAAATCTTAGAATGGAATTGGACTTTTGGGATCAGTATCAATTCAATTCTGAATTTTGCACAACTCTTTTATAAAGCTGAATGTCAAAATGGTGTTTTATGCTGCTATGGAAAAGTGGGGCCAAAATCTCAGTATAGTTAATCCACAGACCCACTAACCCAGGCAACTATACCGGTGCTGCTGTTATACAGATGTTTGTGTTTCCTCTCTACAGGTGTATCTGTTTGCTGAAGCGCTGGCAGAGGGAGCTGTTAAAATGGGCATGCCCAGTGCTCTAGCTCACAGCATCGCAGCTCAGACGGTTCTGGTCAGTTTTACTGTTTCTGCTGTAATAACACATTCATATCCTCAGAGCGTAAACACAGCAGTTGAACAGCTCCTCATTACCCTGTCATCTTTGCTGCAGGGGGCTGGACGTTTGTTAAGAGACTCTGGGAAGCATCCGGCTCAGCTTCGCTCTGAGGTTTGCACCCCAGGAGGAACAACCATCTACGGACTTCACACTCTGGAACAAGGCGGCGTGAGGGCGTCGACCATGAGCGCCGTGGAATCCGCCACCGAGAGAGCGCGGGAGCTCGGCCGCAAATCAGCTGCAGCAGGGAGCAGGAAATGATGGCTGCTGTTTGCCTTTTACTCTACGGACTTAAAGCCCAACAACAAACTTCACTCTGGGGCTTAGCATCATCATGAATCCCAATGAAAAACAGGACTGAACATTCGTTTTCTTCCCTTTTTATTTTCACCTGAATAAGTGCAGTTCGTCTGACCTGAAAGATGTGTCATGAGCTGAAATGGCTTGTCATACAGTTATTGAGACTTTTTAGTTACAACAAACGTTCTTGATTACGTCCATGGTCTTGGATGTTATGATTAAAATAATATATAAAACTGAGGGTTTTCTGAAGCCCTGTGGGTTTGAATGAGAACGTACTGGTCATTACTTGAGGAGGAAGACCACATACTATTAATCTGTAGTATGAATCAGTCTGAAACCACCCATACAGTACTCTTAACTGGCCAGTATTGGGTTGTTATGTGCATATAATAAAATACATATGTCTTGATTGTGCAGGTGAAATAAAACAAAAATATAACTTATTAAATGTGACCAGATGATTGGGTTGAAGAATGACTGTGGTTATGCAGCTGCATTACAGTGATCATTTCTGCCCCAAGTGTAGTTTTTACTTAGTTACAGGCTTTGTATTTAATATGGTGTTGTGAATAGTATTCTGATCTTCATTGCCAATGATGCACAAATCCAGTTAAGTTCCCACTGACGGGAGGTAACTCAATCAAGTGAATCCAGAAATAAACACTGAAGTCTCCAGTCCTGTGTGGTCGTGGGTTGGATAGATCCCTCACTAAACGTCTGAGGTTCACAGATGGTTGATTGATTAATATCTCAGTCAATTCATCTTTATTAGAAACTCAATTCAGCTAAAAGACATTACATAGAATAAATACCATAATAAAAACAGGGATTAAAATAAAATGATGGCAAAAAGTATCTTATTGATCCTAAAAAGAGACTGCAATTTTTCTGTATTAAGCACAGACATAGAGAAATGTATACATGAGATGTCTTAACAGTTTTAAAAGCATTGACAACCACAAGATTTACATAAGTATCCTCCACAACGCTCTCGCATAATCATTAGAGGCTTTGTAAACTCCCTTTAAGCATGCTTTTCTGTAGTTTGATCACAAGGGCGCAGCATAGAGTTGTGTACAGTCTGCTCAAGACAATAGTTTTTGTGGACCTGGTGAAAGATGTTCTAAATATCTTCATCACTATTTTTTTTGCTCTGTAATAAACGTCCAAGACATCTGAACATTTTATATTCAGAATACTAACTGTAACTTCAGGAAATTCTTTGATTCAGATCATGTCAGTCTTTTGAGTATTGTATCAGACATCATATCCTCCTGTGACTCAGCAATGCATTTTTGTCTGCTGTGGAGGACAAAGGTTTGACAGTTTTACTTTATAAATGCTGTCCATTGCAAAGGATGATCCATTCAAAAATAAATGACTGAAAATAGTTTTAAAAATGGATCTGAAAAAACTGTTGCATCATACAGTTTCCAATCAAGAGAATTGTTTAATGTTAAAAAAAAAAAAAGCTAAAAATATCAGTTTCCTGGGTCTCAGGAGGATATAGAGGGTGGAGCTCAGCAGCACATGGACCAAGGACCTCGTGAACTTCCACATACATATGGTTCACTAGTGTGTAAGAACTCATGTAGGCAGTTTTAGGAACTTAATATAAACCTGTCTTGTCCTTGTTTGACACCCTTCAAGCCTTACATTATATCAAGATGTTGCTATTGACTTAAAATCAAAATGATCTCAAAGGTCCACGTTAATTATTTCTATTCACGTATTAATATCAATAACATTCACATTATTGTCAGCAAACACTAAGGCCTGGACCAAGAGTCTAAATAGACTTTAATCTGCAATGTTAGCGGCCCAGAGATAGTAACCTGTCATATCTTTATGTAACTTTCTCTCTGCAGATGAAATCTGTTAAGTCGGTTAGTTAGTAGTTAAAAGCAGCAACAACAACAGAGGCTTAGTTCTATAAAGTTTCTAGAATGAAACTCAACCAAAGCTGGATATTAAGATTAAAACAAAGTGAAGGAGTAAAGAGAGAGAAATAAGTATAAATCTACCCCGGAATGAACAATTCATCCTTCACTTAAAACAACACATTTAGAGTTCTCACTAATCAGAAAGAAAATGGAAAAAGAGTCAACTGAAAAGGACAAATACTGTTAAATATAGTGCAGTAAAAAGGTATAATCCTTACCTCTGAGGTGTAGTGGAGTAGGAATGTAGAACTGTGTCAAATGAAAGTACAAGCAAATCAACTTGAAGCATTCTCAATTATGGACACATCTGTCAGATGAATGTTGCCTTGTCTGTCTTCTGTACGTTGCACTGTTTTACATTTTACATCCAGTGAATCTTCCTGTACCCATCAGTCTGTACTCTGATATGACTGAGGCCTTCATTAACCCTCCTGTTGTCCTCATATTCTGTATACACCCCATGTCCTCCGGGTCAAAATGACCCATCTTCATTGAATCCCCAATATAAGCAGCTTAATTGAATTTGAAACACCAAATTTTATTTTGCTTGAAGAAATCACAAATCCACAAAGGGCCAATTCCATTTTGGGTCAGATCAAAGGTAGTGCACCTGTCTGTGTTGTTTACATCTGATATTGATTGATCAGAGACAGAACTAAAACATTCTCACATGTAACTAACTCTGTGACTGTGATTTCTACTCCATTTGACTGTCGGGTCATTTTGACCTGAGGACGATCTTTGTAGCTTTTTTTTGTACAGCTTACATTGAAATGAGAATAAAGGTAATAAATTCACTTTTTCTAATTTTGGGGTCAATCTAGGAAGTCATCAAATTTCAAGTTGAAAAAATATCATTTAGGGGAATTTTTTTTTTTTTTTTTGGTTTTTAACACAATGGCGGGTCATTTTGACCCAAGGACAACAGGAGGGTTAAGCTTCAGGAGACAACATCATTATTGGGTATACTCCCATCTTATCTGTGCAATTTTCACCAGTCAGTAGTTGTTATAACCTTCATTCCTCACAGTCTCTAGAAGTCTGTCGAACAGCGGTCTTTCATTTGGCTTCCTGGTCTTAGAATATGTTATATGTTACAACTTAATGTATTTGTCTCATGGGTGAATGTAAAACTCTTTTACAAAGCTGTGGAATTGATGGATTTTGTCTCACGTCCGTTTCCTTCTATTTTCCCATCCTTTTTTTTTTTTTTTTTTTTTTTTAATTTGTGTCACATTTTGTGCATTGACTTCAGGCTTAAGTTTGTGGATTTTGCATGGACTGGTGTGCCTTCTTGGCCAGATCTCCTTTGAAAAAGAGATTTCCGTGTTAAAAATGTAAAAGAGAAATAAGTGCAATTTTAATAATATCATGCTTCTTACTAAATGTTCATGCCGCTGATCTGTAAGTTGTACATGTAAATGATAAGTTGAGGCATAATAATGTTAAAATTGCATGTATTTTTCTTAAATTTGACTTTGTTCATGCTTTTTAAAGGATAGTTTGCAGATGTACTTTTTTTTATAATGCGATTTTACTGTTTTCACTCTAAAACAGAGAGAAAAGTTTGGAGTTGATATTATTTATAGGTTATTATGTTATTATTTATCTGGTTCGGTCAATCTGAGGTCAAATTTGGCTCCTGGATTGAAATATGGATAGGGATGTGAAACGAATCAATTCATAAATAAACAACTCAGTAAAAAAAAAAAAAAAGACTATGCCAGTCATCTCTGTGATCACAGAACAGGTATATTTTTCATGTGAAGCACAGAAATTACATTGTCGTACCAACCCATCATTGCTTTTATATGTGTGATGCTACGATCTCCAACTGTCCTCCATCCAATAAATCAGGGATTATGGTGATGTCTGAGGCCCCTGCATGTGCTAAAATATGCATGCATGTGCTACAGTAAGTAATAGTTTGGGCTTTTTGACAAAACCCATCAAAACCCAAACAACCACTGGTGACCAAAATCATCTACCAATACAAAACATTTAATAACTTCAGACCCACTAATCCTAACAATCGATGTAAGTAATTGGTGTAAAATACAATTTGTCATCTTTTCATGGTCATCAGATATGACCCATTCCGAGGTTCAGACACTCCATAGTTACCATGGAAACACCATCATCTTCTACAATATTCATTCACCAGTAAAACCCATGAAGTTTGATCAATGACAGTGGATGGACACACTGGGTTTATGTTCAGTTAATTAATGATAGATTTTGTTGAAAAAGTCATATTTTCTTAATTTTTCTCTGTTTCTGATATTATGATGACGAACATTAAGCTTAGCTTTTATGAACATCTACACAATCAGTCAATTAAATTTTGGAAATCACCTGATTTATATTGAAGAAATGCAAAATAAAAACGATAGAATTATAATGAATGGTGATAATTGCTTTAGAAAAGTTAAATCGAGAGATTGATTGGAAACAGCATTATGCAACTTTTTTTCCAGATTTTATATGCATTTTAAAAAATACTTTTCATTGCATATTTTCACTATTATACAGTCCAGCGCAGCACATACAGGTTATATGAAATATACAGCAGATCCAAAATACAACTGCAATGATCTCAAAAGTCCTTATTTAGTCTATTTCAGGCTATTGCAGTCTGAGTTCCCAGATACTCCAACATTTTGCCAAACTTAGTTGTAAAGATGTCCTTCTGATCATTAATATAAAATCTTAGTCTTTCCAGAGAAATACAGTCTGATGTAAAAGACTCCCACAGATGTATTGAGGGAGGTTCTTCTCCTACCCATTTGGTCATTTTATGTTTTTTTTTTTCTTTAATGGAATGTCTTTTGCAGTGATCAATTCATTTTATTGTTATTATTTTTTAGTAAAGCTGTTAAACTCGTTTCCCCTATAAAGCACAAAAACACACTGAAGGATATGACTATTTTCAAGTAAATCTGGTAGCTCTGAAACAAGTGAACCAGTCTCTTCAGAATTTAACCTTTGACCCAAGACTGAATCCAATAAACTACAACCTCCTACTATTCTGTTTGTTTTTTGTTGTTGTTGTTTTTTTTTTTTGTTTTTTTTTTTACATTATTTGTTTTTCTTTTTTAGTGACTCAGACTTTTTCACTACTTTTATTCTGGAGTCATTTTACTTGTACAACAGTGTTAACACATTGAAGACTGAAGGTAGAACTTCACTTGTATCCGAGTATTTTCAGTGTTGAGTTAGTACTTAAGTACTTAGTAAGTGATCTGAACGCTTTCTCCACCTCTGTTAGTGGGACATCTAGCTGGCTTCATTAATCTTTCATGCCTCCCCTCCCCCCATGCTCTCGGATCACACAATCATCGCCGCTCCTTGCTTCCTCCCTCCTCCTCCTCCTCCTCTTCCTCCTTCCCGTTGTCACTCACGGCTGGAGAAACACGCGTTTTATCCACCGGCCTGGTTCCACACCTACAGGACACATAACACACAGTAAGTAACGTCAACACTGGCTGACAACCGGGCTTTCGGTGCTAGTGTTAAGCCTGGAGTTAATGTACAGAGTCGCTTTTGGGAGTTAAACGGTATGAATGGGTTGACAGGTTACAGGGACTCGTGTTAGCCGATGCTAGCAGACGGCTAGCTTGTTTTAGCCGCCTGCTATGCTAACGCTACCGGCTTCAGCGGCTGGAAGTGATGCGTTTTACATGATAAAACAGCAAAAATATACACTAATGAGTCAGGAAAAGGTATTTTCCTGTCATGTTTACTTCCATATTTTGAAATTTCTAACCAGGCACTGACAGTACATCAGTCGTGGCTGATGAAGATGATGGCTAATGTGAAAGGTTAGCAGGACGCACCTCTGAATGATGACAGTTCATCTGAGGCCAAGGGCTGCCTTCCTTTTTCTATCCATAATCTGGCACAGAAGGCTTTTCTACATCAAATAGCATTATATATACACAGTCACTACTCTTGACCTTCAGTGGAAGTGTTGCTTTCCTCATGCACACGACGTGTTATCTGAAAAACAGGGCTTTTTTTTTTTTAATCTTTACAGTAGGTTGTGAAGCTTCTGTGATTTTTCTGGAGTTGATATGCACTGCTGTTACTATAAAAAAGAAACAGATTACCTTCAGTTTAGTTTATTTGAGCCATGTTTTAATATAAATTCAATTAGTAGGAAGTAAGAGACCCATCAACCCAGTCGCATTTACAGTAAAAGTGAAAGTATTGGTGTGTAATAACCAAGACACATCAGACTCAACACCTTTTTAACCATGTTTTAATGGGCCTTTCCAACAGTATCTAAAAAGTGTAGGACTTCCCACTAGTTGTTTATTAAAGGTGACTAAAAATTGCAATAGGAAAACAAAATCACACCTTAGGTTACTGAAAGTAAAAACTTAATTTTCTGCAGAATTTGGAATCTCAGAAGGCGTATAGAATAGGATTCCAAAAAGACACATAGATATACTGATGCTGATAAAATAAAAGGTGCACACTATTTTAGATAATTGATTCCCATTTAATGTAATTTGCCTAACTTTTTGCACATTAACATGCCTTGGATCTGGTTCAGTAACATCCAAAATAATAAAATCCATTAAATGGGCTACAACTTGAGAAACTTTAGATGAAATGTGAAAAATCCTTTACAGCGGATGCAAGCAAGACTCTTTGCAGGCCATGATCTTTTCCCATGTGTTATTGTGTTACACGTTTAGGACAGGCCTTAACAAACCTTTAAAACTGGTTAAGAGCCTGTTTTGTGTCACCCACAAATCTGTCGGTGTATATAAAAATATCATATGGCTGTACCCTATGACTTTATGTGACTGTTTACGTGAATTTAAACAATACAGTAAAATCCACTGGAAGATCTTGTATTCATGGGTCTGTACTGTACCTTTTTGTCACTTTGCCTTAAGGCAGTTGGCTTTCTCTAAAGCCACAGCTCGGTACAACGCCCAACCAGATGCCATAAAGAGCTGCACATCTATTTTTAGCTTTAAAAGTTGAATTGAAAAATCTGCTGTAAGCTACTTGACTCTGTGACCACAGACCTGTTTGACTCTGTATTATTTAATTGTACTGTGTATTCAGATATCCGTGCTTTTACTTTGACTTTAACAGTCACCGTGCTGACAAGCAGTGTGTGGTATTACGCTGTGTACTGTGAATAATCTGTTTTGTCTGGTTTGTCTAGTTTACTTTATGCTGTTTGTTAATGTGTGGAAGTTTTAATAATGACTTGCCAGGGGACTGCAGATAAAAACTAACTTGTCTGGAACAATACATGTAATCAAACATAGTCTCTTACAATTGAAATCAATAATTATAATAAATATCCTCAAAATAGTAGCAGCCACTCAGATTTGTAATAAGACATGCCTGCATTTATAGTCCTTTTTTAATACAAAATTCCCATTGTGTTAAAAAGTTTCCCTTGCAGCCCTGCTAAGAAGCACTGTCGGAACATTTTAGAATAAATTCAGTGGCTTTATCAGACTTGTACTGCTTCTAATATCCAGCTGACCTTTAGAAAACATCTTTATTCTATTGTATGCAGTCTACATGTTTTACCATCCCACCTCATTTCCAAGGGAAATGGGGAGTTTGGTAAGGGAGATTGCTTTACACACTTCTACGTCATTTGTGATGATGCAGCAGGAAAAACTGGCTGTGGTTTCTTCCATTTAAGAAGAGGAAAGCTTTGGGATTCATCCAAGTTTCTTCATTTTCTTGCATAATACTGAGTCTTGAGCTGAATACTTAACAGTAAAATGTTCTCAGCGGCATTCAAGGCTGAAAAGAAAAGTTGATTTTACGCTATTTTCAGAGAAATTTTAACACATCATGTTCTTTCCCTCTCACTTTGCATCCAGAATTTGACAAGTGAGTATTCTCTAATGTTACTGACATGTACCATGTTTAAGTTTCCTCTTGCTTTAAGTTGTTTCCCATGTGGTAGTTTCATTCATTTTTCTAAGGTGGTGATTGTAAAATCTCTCTGTCAATGGCTTGCGGTTAACTGGATGAAAAGAACAAGTTGAGCATTTGACTTTGCTAGTTTAAGCTCAACACTTTTAACAGAGGAAGGTGAGTCAAGTACTTGAATATAACTTGTTTTCTTATGAACACCAGGAAATGATTCCCATAATCAAGCAATTATGGCAAGTAATGGATTGGAATCAACATGACTTAGTTCCATGTTGAATATTAAGGGATTCATTTCTTGTATTGCATCAGAATACTGTAACATCACAAAGCATGGTGTCTGATGTGTGATTTGCTTACAGCCAAATTAAAGTAAAACTAGTTGGTTTGATTGCATGAACACAGCAGTTCTGTTTTCCCATATTCATCAGTTTATTCAATTTTCTCATCAATAACCAGTCACACACTTGTCTGTCTGCATGCTCATGTTTTAGATTTGTCAAGTACAGAATAATTCTTTTTTCTCTTTTCTTGAAATGAGAGAAATTTAACTTTTACTGATAACGTTCTAAGGGAGAGTTGGAAAAACACACTTCTAAATTCAGTCTAGTATTGGCATACATTGTAATTATAGTGTCATAGTTGTCTGAATATGAGGCATATTTCATGTCTATTAATAGACTCGTGGGAATATAGTTTTGGATCAGAGCAAATAAGGCTAATAACAATGACCTATACCAGTGGTTCTCAACCTCGGTGGTTGTATTGAAAAGAATTTAGGTAACATTTTAGACGGTAATAGTTTACATGGCATTGCTGGTTCTAGTGATAAACAGCAGCACTGTGGAAAAGTCTTGAGGTCAACATTAAGTTTTTAAGTTTAGTAAAGTTATAATGACCACACTTGCATTTATTAGTCTCTGTAAAAATACAATCTTGTATACATATTGTATATACAGTAGATGTCAACCTATGTGTGTGTGTTTTTTTTTGTTTTGTTTTTTTTTAAAGGTTGATACAGATTTTTAAAAATTTGGTCATCCAATGGCCAATATCCAAGGCCAATTTTTAAGGCCAATTTCTTATTTTTATTTTTTTACACCCATTGGCTGTAAAATACAATTGAAACACTCAGATATTTAAGATTTTTATGCAGCTATAAAAGTGAAATTATTAATACATGTACACATAGTACTTTTAACATTTTTTTGAACTTCAAGTGCTGCCCACTCAGGTGCCTGATCAAATATCTTATACAGTTTTTACTACTGATCAAATATCTGCTTTCAAAAAAGAAATTAAGGCTGATATTGAAAAAGATCAGTATATCGGCCTGACAGCAGTAAAAACAACAAAACAAAAAAACCCCAACAGCATAGTATTTAGTGTGACCTTCCTTTACAATGAACAGGTCTTTAACCCATTTGTTCAAACATGAGATTTATTGCATTGCTTTTCTGATCGTTTCATTCAACACGTCAGATTTTTCTTGTTTTTGTGCTGGTTCTTGTCATGGGGTCAAGGGTCACACTAAAAACTGACTTAAATTTATAACTCGTTTTGTGTCGTAAGACTGTGCCTAATATATTTCCTGTATTTTCTCATATCTGAAGAAAAGGGAGTGAGTAATAAATATGTCTGCTCATTTCAACCCTGTAAAAACAGCAAAGCTAAAGGTGGCCTAAGACTTTTACACAGAACAGTATATTTTACTCAGATTTCATTTAGTCTATGAGGGTCAAAGTGCATGTGTTTTATCAGGACGTCCCAGAGATGGTTTTATGGTGGGTCAAGGGAAAGAAAAAGTCAGAACTCATCAAAAATGTAGAGGCCTAAAGCACACTGGATTGCGCCACAAACACTGGCTGTTAAAACTAAACAGACCTGAACATAAAGTACTATTTGGTGACATTTATTAACCAGAGAATTTACTTAGAATCAGCAAAGGAGATCTATAGAAACAGCTCTGTGACTCTTCCACTTGCCTAGCTTTGGGGCTTACAGTAATCATAGGCCTAAGTATTAGACACTGTGGATGGGATGTCTAATACTTAAACCTAATACTAATATGATTACCAAGTATTTATATGCTCAAGTATTCAGGATTAGAGACACATCCCTCCACACAGTCATAATTAGGAATGCACCAATCAGACATTTTCAGCTCAGATTACAAGTATTGACTCAGGATTTGCGTATAGGCTGATACTTATCCCATATAAGTGTTTAATTAATCTGTATGGGAAAGACTGGGCTTGTTCTTTTAGGTAGGCTGTGTCTAATCAACTTAGTTAAAAACTATTATAGGTTTATCTGCAAAGAGCCGATCTCTTGTTAGATGAGATTTATTTTTGTCAGGATTTATTTAGTTATTTAACACGGAAGTAGTGTACTGAAGTATTTTACAGATATTCTAAGGTGGAATAACATAGAGCTGAAATGAATAGACTGGCCATTGTTAGCAAGTGTTTGGTCAGTCTTGTTATCACATTAATGCCTCCCTAGTTATGGTTGAGAACCGGTGACCTACAGATGTCATTGCTCATGATTTGGTAGAAAATACTGTCTCTTGACAAATCACTAACTACTTCATGCTTTGAGGATTTTAGATTTTATCTGCATGAGTTCTGCCAATTTCTTGCATGTTATTTGTGATGTTCTGGGACTGATTTATAGACTCTATATTCTCTAGCACAGGGATCACCAATCCTGGTCCTCGAGGGCCGGTATCCTGCATGTTTTAGATGTGTCCCTCTTCCAAC
>JAQQZY010000020.1:12600636-12610669 GCA_030068375.1 Ostorhinchus rueppellii | reverse complement strand
AAGTAGCTGGGATAGGCTCCATGTGACCCCCGTGACCCTAGTGAGGATAAAGCGGGTAAAGAAGATGAATGAATGAAATGAACATTCCTGCCTTTCTCTCGCTTTCTTGGTTTAGTCGAGCCAGATTGTTGAAATAGGAGTGGAGGAGTGATCTGACAGTGTTTCATTGACAAACACTTTTACTTCAGGATGGGAATAGTAGCACTGAGGCCATGTCTGTCAAGATGAAAGCCTCTGTGAGTAGTGAACACACTGATATCATGAAATCATGTTGTATATCATCAGTTCTTATGGCATTTGGCATACTATATATATATATGTGTTTTCATCTTTTCACATGTTATTCAACGCTATTTGATCATGTGTCAGTGTACACCGAGATCTCCAGTTTGCATATCCATAAACCCTAACCCTAACTGTTATTTGAGTGGTATTGTAAGTGAACATACACGTGGACAGTTTACTTATAATGCGTACAGATAACACGCCAAATAATCCCAAAGGTATCAGTTAGTTATATGTAAGGTATTTCAGTCTGTTTAAAACTGTTTTTCAGGGGGGGTCATTAGTGAACACCGCCATGATGTAAGGGGGAGGATACGTAGGCCGGGGGAAAAAAAGAGATTTTAGTTCATTTTTATTTATTTATTTATTTTTTGCTTAAAGAAATAAGACACTCAAACATGAAATTAAGTCAGTCTCGGTCACCCCCAGAGTTAGAACAGTGAAAAAAACAAAAACAAAAAATGGTTAAAATCCATCCAGGCCTTTTCCTGCTTTGGGAGCAGTGCTTTTAGCTTTAGCTTAGCACAGTTGCTGTAAACCAAGGGTGTCAGTTAGCTTTTAAAAAAATATATATCTTAAGAGCCGTGTGTTCAGAACAAGTACAAATCATAATGCAAAATCGATTGAGGCTATTACCTGGGCAGATATTTACTTGGAACTACATTCAGCCTCATCACAGGTAAAGCACTGCTAGATAGGTGCAAAGTTCTCACATAGCACGTAGTTCCAAGTAATTATCTGCCCAGGCAATATCCTCGTTGGATTTCACATTATGATTTGTACTCATTCTGAACACATGGCTCCCAAGACATATTTAGAAAAAATGTAGATGTCTCGGTCACTTTTTTTTGGAGGACATGCTAACTGACACCCTTAGTTTACAGCAACTGTGCTAAGCTAAAGCTACGGATTTTAACCGTTTTTTTTTCTGTTTTTTTTTTTCAGTGTTCTAACTCTGGGGGGTGACCGAAACTGACTTAATTTCATGTTTGGGTGGCGTATTCCTTTAAAAACAGTTCTAAATAATCCCAAATGCATCTATTAGTCATGTGTGAGGTATTTCAGACTGTTTAAAATAGTTGTTGGTGGATGGTAAAACATAAGGGGGTGGGATACGATCTGAAAAAACCCTGAGATTTTGGTCCATTTTGGCTGGAGGGGCACATGTGATTTGTTTGAGTGTGGGTATGCGCAAAATCCCTTTAAAATAAATCAGCATGTTCTTCATTAGTGTGAATGTTTATTGTGCAAACTGTAACATCTTTGAAAGCTTCAACAACAAAACAGATACAACAGAACATATGAAATATAGTATTAACAAATTAACAGAAACATATGGGCTTGAATATGTGACGTCTGTGTAGGATATAAATGGACTGAGTGTGTGTGTGTGTGTTCAGGAGGCAGCGTCAGGATGTTACCTGATTGTCAAATAACAGAATGCACTGAAAATAAATGACATAATCATTGTAGCCCCAGTAATGGCCTCTCTCTCAGCGCGTTCTTTGTTTTGGGCAATCACATCTAATTATTCAGCTGTCACGTCTGATGTGGAGGTGAGGCAGAAGAGCTCATTTGTGTCAGTTTGTCTGATTGCTGGCCTAATTTTCCTTTCAGATTTCTCTATTCTTGACTGAAAAATAAAAACACACTTACCCATGAGGAGGGTTTTGAGGCCTAAGAAAGCATTGATAAAACTGTTCGTTATTCCACTCGTGAATGAGCTGATTTCAGGAGCATTAGTAACTGCATTTCATTATGACGGAAAAACCAAATACATAAAAATGATGATGATTTGATTCTTGTTCTGGTCTGTAGCAAACAAATATAATTCCCTACATTCGCTTCATTTATACTCGTTTGTAGGGTTTTCCCTGATATTATAACTGCAGCCAAATAAAGGTCAAATGACAGTATAAAGCATCAGAACTAATGATACAACACTAGGCGGACTGTTCGTTTTAAATGGAAGGACTCATCACCTTCAACACACGATCAAGGGATCAGAGACATCATTCTTAAGATAAATGTAGAAATAATTAGGTGTACCCTAAATGGCTGTCAACAAATTTACCTAAATATGGAAGCCTTTTTTCCACTGTTACTTGGCCTGGAACTGGAAGGATATTTTAGTTATTTTCTTTAACCTTACCTTGACTGTCTTGTTACCAAGGAGGTTGTGTTGTTGCCGGCGTTTATTTGTTTGTCTGTTTGTTAGCAACTTTACAGAAAAACTACTGGATGGATTTTCTTGAATATTCATCAGTGATAGAGAATCACCCAAGGACGTTCCCATTAACTCTTGGTCACGATCCGGATAGCGGTTTTGACGTTATGATGTCATAACCTTGGCAGAGGTTTGCGCTCACTGAGCGCTCTTGTTATGTGAGTTTTGTTTGTATTGCCCCTTTATTTATTTATTTATTTGACAAATTCATGCAACCCAGCATTTCAGGGGGGCCAGTGGATATAGGATAGAAGTTACGAAAATGATGTAAAAGAGAGGCATGGAAGCAGGGAGTCGGACATCCAAAGTCAAGTTTCACTTTTGGTTTCATGTCACTTAAGGCCCTCATGGAACACCCCCCTGAAACATTAACTACTGCAGTGTTTACCCATGGAAGGATCTGAACTATTTGCCGAGTTAAATCCAGTGAATGTCTCCTGTAATCAAAACCAAAGGCGGTGCAGTGAAATATTGCATGTTCTTTTTTTTTTTGGGCCGGGCAGTGTATAAACAAAATTTGGTATGAATTCAACCAATAGTTTGCTGCTACAGACATTTGAAATTTTGCTTATTATTATAAGTAAAAAAAAAAAAAAAAACGTAAGCAAGTTTTTTTAACTTTGACTTACTTTTCCCAAAATGCAACTATATCTATTCTGGGTCACTGCAATCTATAAACCCAGTTTGGTCTGAATTCAACCCATAGTTTTCTTGCTAGAGCATTAAACAACCAAAGAAATAAAAACAAACCTGGTAGCCAATAGGTCAGTAACCTCCAGGCTGCTATGTACTAAATGTCCTCCTTCTAATACCAGAACTGAGTTTGAGTGTTTCGCTGAGTTTTAGTAACTTGTTTTGAAACATAAACTGTGCTAAAATGTGACAGACCCTGAATAATAACAGCTCCAGGGATTCCCAAACCAACTCTGAAACTCATACGAGGACAAACATTTACAAAGTCTAAAACACAACACTGTAAAAAGGCATCTAGCCTGGTAGCTGGCCCTCAAACTTGATGATTCATTATGCATGAAGGCCTAGATTCCTTTACTGAGGATGAATAAATGCATCATGTTTGAATTATTAAACAGTGACAAGACCTGTGTGTCTAAGCTGATTGGTTGTTTACACCATAGATGTAGATGTTAGGTAAACACGGCTCATCCCGCAGTCGCCTCCACTTTTGGATTCCTGCTCGGTCGTGCCGCTGATGGGGTGTAACTCATCCTGACGGAGCGACAAGACGAGCCGGTGACACACGGAGAAGACGACCAGGATTTCCATGAATTAGGACAAACACAGATGAATTAAACATCACAGCGGCTTCGACTGTTGAGTTCCTGCCGTGTACAGAGGCGATCTATCAAACTGAGGGAGGACACACAAGGGCCTATCTATACGCTGAAGACTGACAGTAAAGAAAAAAAAAAAAAAAGAACATCCAAGCTGAAGCTGACAAGAACATCAGCTCCATCAAAACAGGAAGTTTGCTGGCAGGACCGAGCGGGATGGGAACACCAAGAAGGAAAAGTCATAAAAGACAGGAAATGCCCAGAATACATGAAAAAGAATGTGTGAATGTGGAAAAAAAAGGCTCGTATTAATATTTAACAAGACACAATGTAATACAACACACAACAAAAAGCTCACGATTAGGTCTATTTCCAGATTTTTAAAGAATACAGTCATTACAGAAGTTTGCATTTTATAAAAGAAACATTAAGACAATAAAACATACAAAGTGAAATCAACTGGATTTTTGTAGCACATTTTCATTCTATGGAAAATGACAGTTCGTTTTAAGTATAAACTGAAGAAAAAGAAAGAAAAAGTCCAGGTTTGCAGCAGCGTCTGTCCATTTGCACCTAAAAAAAACCCCTTCATGTGCATCGTTTAACTTCCTTCATTCATCAAAACTGCTGAAATTATGTAGATCAGCCTTACACAAAGATAGAAAACAGAAAATCAGTTTAGTCTTTTGTCAAATTCCAAAGCAGCTAAATAGATTGAATTGCCGTAACTAGATTCTATGACTGAATATCAAAATAAATCACTTTCCTTCATTTATCAGAACAAAAAAAAACAAAACAATCTGCATATTCACAGATAAAATAAGAAAGAAAAATAGAATATTGTAATGAAATGCACACAGCTGTTCCCTTGTCAGAAAATAGACTTAGTGGTATGAAAAGGAAACAGAATATTCGTCTGAAAAAGCTTTCGGCTTCTTTACAGTCGTGGTGGTTCTGGGTAAAGCTCGGAATTAAAAACCAGCAGCTCAGATTAGAACGTCCGACTCCTAGAATCCAGATTTATTCATTTCGGCACCAAAAATCACACATGTTTCAGTGTTAAATGGTAAAAAACTGTGTTTAGCGCCACGGTGTGATGGGTTTTCACATTATTGTCCTACTGCAAGAGTCATTTCACACAAATAAGAACAAATCACAGATACTTTTGAAGCAACTGTGACAACAATTAAGTCTGTCTGTGCTGGAAAATGGACCAAATTTCTTCACTGAAATTTAAAGAATAATTTGAATACTTTAGATTTACTGTAGATTTTTCAGACCATATTTGAGGTTTGACTATAAAATTATGCGTCTGGACTATGTCTCTGGTTGTTTTGTTGTCAAAAATAAAATAAAAAAAAAAAAAATCCAAAAAAGATGAACAATTATAAGCATTTTCTAACTTGCTAAGATTTTTGTTTTGGCAAATAAATCCCATTTATCTCCAATTGCTGAAATTACTAAAAATTAACATTCACGCTGCATTTGGTGGCGGTAAAATTATTAGACCACCCTTGTTTTCTTTAATTTATTGTTCATTTTAATGCCTGCTACAACTAGAGGTCCATTTGTTTGGACAAATATAATAATAACAAAAATACGTAGCTCATAATAGTTTAATTTCAGAGCGGATATCTATCCATTTAACATGTTTTCTCAATAAAATCCAAAATCACTTCAGTTCTTACATCAATATCTATGTCATTGTACTGATAAAAACAGTGCTTTTAGGCGTTCCATGTTTTCTTTTCTGTCTGTTTCAGTCACATGACACACACAGGAGTTAGTACTTGATTGCGTCATCACATTTCACATCCTGTTATTAAACGTTGTGTATTTGTAGATCCACTGTGTCTGTAAGTTATGATGAACATGTAGAAATGATAAACCGAAGCAGAATATTGTTAAAAATCACACTTATTTTTCAGTTTGTTCATGTTATTTGCACTGTTTGAGAGGATAGTTTATAGTTGTAAAACATTTTCATTGTTTCATTTCACTTTTTTTTTTGCTCTAAAACAGTGAAAAGTTTGGAGTTGACATTAGTTCTATATTATGTTATTATTTCACGGGTGCGGCCCTCTTTAAACCAAATGTAGTTGAATGTGGCCCCTGAACTAAAATAAGTTTGACACCCCTGCTCTAAAGCTAAAAATATTATGAAATCTGCATTTGCCTGAGGATACAAGTAAACACATGTTTTTATAAGTTGTGTGAAATGACCCTTTATTGCTTTGCTTTGTGTGTCGCTTCAGCCGCTGCTTTAAAAAAGAACTCTTAAGACGCTTCGAGTCCGACAGGCAGATAAACTGAGACAAAGCGTCTTTTCTCCTCAAGAGTCCGGATCCACATTCCTGCCATTCTGCCTGCCACGACCTGACCGGAGCTACAGCTGTCTGTGTGACCGCCTCAGTGTCTTCTGGGAATTCTTGCTGGCTTTTAAAAGTCTGGTTTTGTGTCTACCAGGACACAGTGGTCAGTTACGGAAAACGGGGGCTTTTCAGGGTCATGGATTGGAATCTGTGTGTGCACTTTCTACAGAAAATACCTCTAAGGATGATCTAAAGATGCCCAGATAGTAGTGTTATAAAAATACAGATTTAACTGACAAAATAATCCGATTCTTATTTCTTTAATGCTTCTATTGTAAAAAGTGAATCCAAAGACTGAGAACTTTGGATTGCATGGAAAATATCACCGCAAGCCTGCAACTCCAGATGGACATTTATGTGGAAAGATGGTCTCCTGTTAAGTCCTATTTGGGAAAGAAAATATCTTGCTGACCTGTGGAGAGATGTGTTTTATTTTATTTATTTTTTTAAATTCTCTTCCCCTTCTGTTTTTCTCTCCATGTATGTGTATAAGTCGAAAAAATACAGAAAAGACAAGAATTGTTCACTATGTACGAGATCGAACTGTATGTCAAGGAGTTTGTTCTAATAAATGTAAAAAAAAAAAGACAGTTGGTATGATTCTGTCACCATCAGCTTAACACACCTAACTCACACTCTCTAAATGAGTCAGATTTATCACAGTGACAATAACAAACCGTCTTCTGACTTTGGTTTTGAATATTTCCTTAGCGGATGACATGAGAATTGAACAGAGGAGGGGGAAAAAAAAAAAAAACGTCTCCTCTTCTTTCCCTCAATACAAAAAGTTCAACTTTTCCGTGCGGTGATGACACATTTCACAAAAACAACTCGTCCAACTGAGCTGCTAATTTCTCGTCTTTGGTCTGTCACTTAATGATCTGCTAGAATTAAATACACCTCTTTAATCTGTGCAAGTTGACAGCTCATTATCTTCCAACTATTGCTCCAAAACAACTTTTCACCAGCCTGCCCTGCACATGCCGTCTGTCCGCTCGTCTGTCCTGATTCTGTCGGGTGTTTGGGGAGAAAATGACTTTACTTTCAGTTCAGAGGGAAGATCTTTTGCAGCAGCTTTGTGCTCACAGTAAACCTCATCAAGGTTATTCAGACATATTTGCATTTGTACTCTCACTAAAAGCCAACAAGTGTTTTCAATGTATCTGAGTTTGGAAGTAAAGCATCACTGATTTGGTTTTAGACAGCCAGTCACGGAAAATATTATTAGACCACCCTTGTTTTCTTCAATTCCTTGTTCATTTTAATGCCTGGTACAACTAAAGGTACATTTGTTTGGACAAATATAATGATACCAACTAAAAATAGCTCATAATAGTTTAATTTCAGAGCTGATATCTATCCACTTAACATGTTTTCTTGATAAAAACCAAAATCACTTCAGTTCTTTCATCAGTATCTATGTCAGTGTACTGACAAAAACAGTGCTTTTAGGAATTCCATGTTTTCTTTTCTGTCTGTATTAGTCACATGATAAACACAGGAGTTAGGACTTGATTGTATAACCACTGTTTTTGATGACTTTTGATGGTCCGATCATTTTTTCCACGACAACATTTTTTATATAAATTCCTGCTGCACTTAACTTAAGTGTAGGGTTCTAACGAATGATAGTTTTCATTGTTTTCTTGTTTAATCAGTCAGGCAATGTTCATAACGCAAGTTTTGATGTGTTTGCATGGTTGTTCACATTAAAATTTAACTCATAAAGACCCAAACATCCATCACCGACCAAAAGCACCTACTGATCTAAACTGTTTAATACCTGTTGATCCACAAACCCCATCAATCCATGTAAATAATTGGTGTAAAATACAGTTTGTCATCTTTTCATGGTCATTAAATATGACCCATTTGGACGTTCAGAGGCTCTGTAGTTACCATTAGCAACACTGTCATCTTCTACAACATTGATTGATCATTAAACCCATGGAGTTGGATCAATGAAAGTGGATGGAGATTGGGTCTATGTTCATTTAATGATAGATTTGACTGAAAAAGTCACTTTTCTGCAGTTTTCTCTGTTTTTTCAGTAATAACCCTCATCTTTAACCTGAGCTTTTATGAACTTTTTCCTGATCAGTAAAATAAATACAGGAAAATACCTGATTTATACTGATGCAATGCAAAACACAGAGGATAATATTACAATAAATGGTTATAAATCTCTTAAGAAAGGTTAGATATAGAGAAAACTTCATTTGGGAACTGACACAAAAGTAGTGTTGGGTCTTTATGGGTTAAATGCATCAGACTCATGTGAACAGTCTATGGCTGCATGTGCAGAAGAACACGTGACATCACATGAAACACACTGTTTATGAAGTAAATATAGATTGTAGCACCCTATAATGTAAGAACACCTGAAAATGTAAATGTAATAAAACCCACTAATGTAATAACTTCACCAATAATGTAATCAAATATCCTGACTGATATTGTAATAACATTTTTACTGATAATGTTAAACCTTATTACATTATTGGGAATTTATTACGTTTTCAGGCGGGTACATTATCTGTCAAGTTTGACATGATCAATTTTGGGGGAAAAAAAAAAAGACCCACCTGAAAATGTAATAAATTCCCAATAATGTAATAAGGTTTAACATTATCAGTAAAAATATTATTACAATATCAGTCAGGATATTTTATTACATTATTGGTGAAGTTATTACATTACTGGGTTTTATTACATTTTTGATTGAGTTAAGTGCAAATTTTATTACATTTTCAGGAAATGATTACATTATGGGGTACTACAGGAAACGATCGTAAGAACATCAAAGCGTTTGAAGGATGTCACGTCTGCAGCCAGACATCTTTGTGTTTTATATCTTGTCTTGTCATTTCCTGTTTTATTTTGGTAGTTTCCCTCCTGTTTCTGGCATCTTTCCTTCCGACTCCCCTCTCTTCCCGCCGGTGTGATTACCTGCACCTGCCTCATGTGTTTCACCTGTGTCTAATTGTCATCCTCTTGTGTATATAAGCCTGTGCTTTGTCCTAGTCTTTGCCAGTTCGTCTCTACTTCCCAGTGTGACTTACCCGCATTGATCTACTCGGTTTGACTGCCTGCTGTGACCTGTTTTGCTGTCGTTGGATTCTCAGAGCCTGCCTGATCCCCTTCTGTGCCTTTGCTTCGTTGGATGGTTTTCCTGGTTTTTGACTCCTACTCACATACGGGTCTCTGCCTTTTGCCTTATGCCTTTTTGACACTTTTGCTGGTCTGACTTGCCTTGGTTTTGACATTGCCTGTTTTCTGATTAGAGCTCGCCTTATCCATACTGGTACTTCAGCCTGATCTTATCGGTCTCCCTGGTATTGACCCCTGGACCATCCCTGACCACCACACTTAGATTTCCCTTTGGACTCTGAAGAACAACTTTGTACATTTTTGTGTTTATTGTGAAAATAAACAACTGTTTTGTTCACAAGTCTGGTTTATTCCTGCAGTTGGGTTAATCAGTTTAATTTTGGACGTGACAAGGGAGTGACCAGTACACTGTCTATAAATGTTCGAACTCAAAATTAAATCCTTATTTTTTATAAACACAACCCATTTTTCCCGACATATTAGAAACTGGTCTTGTTTTTGATTTACAGATGCTGTCATCTGTTCCATTTTATAACTATCAGGAGTTGCGTATATTCCACCACTCTGATTGGGTCGGTATCTCCCGTGATAGCCATCGTTTAGTTATGGATTTTTTTACTTGCAACCAACAAAGTATTTAGCAGAAACTTATCATTTCTTCCCCATTCATGTGGTAAACATCCAAAATAAACAGTTTTCAAACTAAAAGGAATGACACGTTTGAAAATATCTTGCAGAGACCCATG
>JAQQZY010000020.1:12554268-12567764 GCA_030068375.1 Ostorhinchus rueppellii | reverse complement strand
CACGGGGAGAACATGCAAACTCCACACAGAAAGGTCCCAAGGTCCCGCCCGGGAATCGAACCCAGGACCTTCTTGCACGAGTGCTAACCACTGCACCATCGTGTCGCCCCATAACTTCACCAATAACATAATAAAATACCCTGACTGATATTGTAATATCTGCACTTCAACCCTCCTGTTGTCCTCATATCCTGTATACACCCTGTGTCCTCCGGGTCAAAATGACCCATTTTCATTAAATCCCCAATATAAGCAGCTTAATTGACTTTGAAACACCAAATCTTATTTTGCTTGAAGAAACCACAAATCCACAAAGGGTCAGTATTGTTCCATTTGGGTCAGATCAAAGGCAGTGCACCTGTCTGTGTTGTTTACGTCTGATACTGATTGATCAGAGACAGAACTAAAACATTCTAACATGTAACTAACTCTGTGACTGTGATTTCAACTCAATTTGACTGTCGGGTCATTTTGACCCGACAGTCAAATTGAGGTACAAAGATGATCTTTGTACCTTTTTTGTACAGCTTACATGGAAATGCGAATAAAGGCAACAATTCATTTCTTCTAATTTTGGGGTCAATGTAGGAAAAGTCATCAAATTTCAAGTTGAAAAAATATTGTTTGGGGAATTTTTACTTATTTATTTATTT
Source organism: Ostorhinchus rueppellii (assembly GCA_030068375.1). NCBI lineage: Eukaryota > Metazoa > Chordata > Actinopteri > Kurtiformes > Apogonidae > Ostorhinchus > Ostorhinchus rueppellii. The sequence continues at coordinate 12,567,111 of JAQQZY010000020.1, read as the reverse complement.
TTTGGTTTTTAACACAGTGGCGGGTCATTTTGACCCAAGGACAACAGGAGGGTTAACCCAGTAGTCATTCTGTTGTTTCAAATCCAGCGTATATAACAGTCTCAGATTCTCAAAACACAAAATGTAGAACTTTGGACTGAAAATGAACATATATATTACATTATGTGTCAAGTTTTACAGTATCAGTTTGGGGAAAAAAAAGACCCACCTGAAAATCTAAAACATCCCCAACAATGTAATAAGGTATTACATTATCAGTAAAAATGATATTATAATATCAGTCAGGATATTTTATTACATTATTAGTGGTTATGACATTATTGGGTTTTATTACATTTTCGACTGAGTTAAGTGCAAATTTTATTACATTTTCAGGTGATATTACATTATAGGGTGCTACAGAGCCTCTAACTTTCAGAACCAGACCTAAAAGCAATGACCCTCTGGTTTAGATTTTAGACTACGCTGTGAATAATTCCACCGAAAGCAATTTTTGTAAACATACTGGAAGCGATAGGGTAAGCCGACCTGTCCCGACCGTTCAATATTAGGGCAATTACTGAAAAAACCCCCAAAAAACCTCAACCTCAGCATTTTGCCACCTAAAGAGTCTCCTCAGACAGATGAAGAGACACTGAAATCACTGCTAAAGAATCAAAACATCTTTATTTCTTCAGATCTTTTGTGCTGCTTTTGTGCAAATACACAATTCTTCAGAAGATCATCACTAAAAGGAATGGCAGAGGTTTGGTAAGCTACAAAAGAAACCCCATCTAACCCTTCACATCATGACACAGGACTGATGAATGATTCAACAAACATCCAATAACGCATCCACCGTTCGTTTATACAGACTACCAGTGCAGCAGACTCTAAAACCTTCATTTCTGAATCTGACTCTGGAAAATTAAGTGGTTCACACACATTTACACGTGCCCTAACATTAAGCACTTCAGTTTGAGTCCTCTGATTAAATCTGAGATGGTAAGTGCCTCTCAGCCTTTTTTGGGAAATGTCAAAGTACAGCCTTTAAATGATCAAATTTGGAGGAAAATCATCATAGGTGAGCCAAAACCAAGAGAATTAAAAGTTAAGTCCTAGGGATTTATGGACATTTGTTTGTACAGCTGTACTGTAGAAAAAGCTAAATGAACAACCGAGAAGAATGAAATGAAATAAAAATGTCTCAACAGTGAAAACAAAAGCCGAGTCCTGTTCATGATTTACACTGGAATTCAGTCAGTAACACGTTAACCTTCATATGAAAGACAAGCTCATTTAGCTTGTATTATAGTTATAACTTCATTTCAGTAGTGATGGTCAATATGTTTCTGCGATTGATATAAAATACCTACCGTTTCTTTTCTGTAAAGTGAAAAGAGGATTGATTAAAGGTTAAAGCTGCATATGATGTTCATCACCAATTTTTCATCAAATTGGTAAAACCCAAGTGATGACTTCAGTATCATGAATGCGTTAATCTTTCCATGATTACGAGTGAATCAGTTCCCACACGGTGAACATCTTTTAAGTGTATTCCACCATAAGCAATCCATTTGTTTACACACCAAACCAAAACTGTCAGTCTGCTTTTTTGGAATTCCACACAGCCGCACTAGCAAAAAGCAATAAAGCTGTTTCTGTGTTTGTTGCTGCTGCGGCCATAATGCAGCTGCGTGGAATTCCGAAAAAACCCAAGTGACGGTTTCGTTTAGGTTTCAGTTTAGTATGTAATCAAATGGAATGTTTGTGGTGAAGTTGTTCACCATGAGGGGAGTGATTCAGGTGCACTTAATAAGGAAGACTAAAGGATTTGTGATACTTAGGATATCACTCAGCTTTAAGTTCATGACAGTTTGACCACTAAGTCATGTTCATCATAACAACCATGACCAGTTGAAAAAAGATCCACATTCTACTATCCTGGCTGTGTCAAAAATGAATTAGAATGAGACAAAGTAATGTGATTACAGCTATTTCAATACTACAAAGTGATCAAATGGTCCCACATTGTGGGACATTTGTTTGGTACTTATTGTATATCAAACAGACAGCAATGATGAATTGTTACTGTTGCCTTCCAAACACCACTTGTTCTAACCTTACAGACCTCCTCAGATACATGCCCTGTTTATCAATGTGGGTTTTAATTACATTAATTACAAGTCCCAGTGATCTTTTGCCAAACTTGAGTTGAACTCACTTTTTCATGAAAGCATGAAACTTGGCACACTTGTGCAATCTACAGCCTGGAGCATTTTCAGAAATGAAGCCAACACAAAACCAACTGAAGGTAATCATAGCAGCCATTTTACTTTCTGCTCGCTGAACTTTGTATTTTGGAAGGTCACAATTAGTCAGGCTGGGGACCTGTGTGTCTGAGACAGTAATGATCAGCACTGGAGCTCCGCAGGGCACCGTTTTGGCTCCCTTCCAGTTCACACTGTACACATGAGACTCTAGAAAAACTCTGATAGCACTGTTATTTCAGTGTGGATGAGGAATGGACAGGAAGGGGAGTACATGGATCAAACCAAAGCCTTCTGTGACTAGAGTGTTAAAAAAAACAACAACCTCCACCCGAACACCTCCGAGACCAGAGAAATGGAAATAGAGTTCTGTAAGTCTGAGCCTCTTCTTCAGCCAATCACCATTACTGAGATGGTGCAGACATAAATATTTTACTGTGCATCTGGACAAGACAGACTGGTCCCTGAACACAGGTACTCGAAAGAGATAGAGTTCACTTTTTTTTTCCTAGAAGAGCTCAGGTCCTTTGACGACTGCACCAAGATGCTGCTCATGTTTTACCAGCTGGTTGTAGCTGATGTACTGTTTTATGCTGTGCTCTGCAGGGGAGGCAACATCAAACAAACAAAAAAAAAAGAAAGATACAAGACGGCTAGACAAACAGGAGAAGAAAGCTAGCTTGGTGTTTGGAGGGAAGCTGGACTCACTGGGGACCAAGGTGTGGAGATACACGTGGAATAAGGTGGAGAAAATCTTGAATAATTCACATCATTTCCTTCACCATGTTCTGAACAACAAAAGATGTAGCAGCAGTAGTCGACTTAGCTCATGATGTTGCAGGTTTGGACATTAAAGATCCAACTATGACAATACCGGATGAACACTGATTACCTGTTCTGTTTTCTTTATGGGGACATACTGAATACAGTTTTACTCTTACTCCTTCATGTCTCCTGAACTGGACAGGATAAAACAGAAAAAAAAGTTCTCCCAACGTTTTGATGGTGAAGGACTACAATGATAACTTAGGCCTATACATCATCAAAGTCTTCAGCTGAATGGTTGATGCTAAAGTTAGTGATGCTGAGAAGGAATCTGGCAACATAGGATAGATTATGTAAAATCATGTTTGTGAGTTTTAAAAGCCAAATCCATACAGTGACTGCAAAAAAACATTCAACATGACCCAAAAATTTGATGGACTGCTGGAAAGTAAAGTAGTCTCTATGGAAACCATGAGTACTTTTTACAATGGCTCCATTCCTGCAACTATTCAAGGTTCTAAACTAAATATTTCTTCTCACATATCCTTGGACTATATACTGCAAAAGAGTAAAAAAAAAAACTCACGCTATGACAAGGACTGGACAAGATGTGGACAACTTCAAGGACAAACTAGAGAGGGCCCCGAGGGTGACTGTAAAATCAATGCTGTAGTTTAAATTAACCTCATGAGTTTTAATTTCTAAGTGTTTCATGCAAAGAAGCAGCATGGATGCACTTGTAACTGAAACATTAAGCATCTTGTAAAAAGAACACCCACTGTGAGACATGCTGAGGCCAGATGAGTGATGAGAGTGAACCAAAAGAGCAAAGTTGAGAGGAAAATGGTTAAAAATCAAGCTGAAAATGGAAAAAGGCATGAGTGAGGATTCATACTGCTCCATTTTCAGTTTTTTCCCCAACTTGTTTTGTACTATGTTTGTGTCTGAAATAAACTAAATATTACACAGATAATCTGAAACACTGATTATAGCAGCTTTAGATGAACATTCACCTACAGCTTGCAACACATTCTAAGATATCACTCCTCTTCGAAGGTTTAAAAAGTGCTGTTTCTGATCTAAAACTGATGGTGCATTAGTCGATCTGCCAAGGACAATAGGCAGGGGAATAGGAGACAGAAAAATTGGAATAACATAAAGCTAGCACACAAGAGGACTGACGATTGTAGCCAGACATGTTTGGGTGCCTTTATTCTTCTTCATATCAAAGTCATTAGATCAATAATTCATTCAACCACTTGCAAAATCACTGTTTGTCTGAGCCTATATCTCCCTGGAGATAGTGTAAGAGTCTCACAGACAAAATACAGTGTTGTGTTTCTGAAGCAGCAGTAGATAAGGTGGAAGGAAGACAGCGTGTCTGCGTCCTTGGTTTTTGATTCCCTTATGATTGTCTGCAGGTCTGCATGTTTGTTTTTGGCCCTAAGGCTTCCATCCTTGTAATGACATTCCTTCCACTAATGTTTCTACGCCATCTCCTAGGGCTGCGTCTTATCGATTTAAAAAGCTTCTATTGTTTAATGCTACGCTTCATCATTTATTTTGTCACAGATCAAACTCTTTAAAGTGATACATTTGTGCCATTTGGAAAATACTTGGAAGCAAGCAGGAAATTTGCAAGACGGCAACACAAACAAACATGGAAGAGTGTGAACATTAGAGGCTGAACAAAATATTGATATAGGGATGTGATGTATCACTTCCTCTTGTGATTCATTATTGACACGCTGGCAGTATACTCTCATGTTTTTCTTATCTTATTGCCAAGTGATTTTTGAGCAAATGTATTTATATGATTTTCAATGTGTTGCGTTTGTCTGACTGTCAAGGAGTCTGTGCCTTCACCAGGGAAGTCTCACATGTCCCAGGAATGGGTGGAACAAAGATAAAGACTCCAGTATCATCTTTTTTTTTTTTTTAAGGAATTTTTTGTTCTCGAATTCCTAATGTTTCAGCCATTTTGGAGCATTTTTTAAGGGTTCTCCTATGACATTTTTTATTTTTCATTTTGTTAGACATGCCACAGTTGAAAATAAAAGACAACCACTCTAATTTGTCATGTATTGTCATATTTTGATCCATTTTTATCACAAGTACTTTTTGTTGGGTATATTATATCGGGTAAAAATCACCCAGCGATAGTGATGGTGTTACTTTTTATAGCGAAAGTGTTCGAGAGTTAAAATCAGTGGCTCATGTGGTAGCTGGAGTCAGTGTACGTGTTAAAGAGGTGATAAACTAAGACTGCATGCACTTGTTTGTACGTCATTTCTTACAAACACCCGACTAAATTAACATCAACAGCCTTGAATACCAATCGCCTCTTTTATCTTAATCGAAAAATTTACAGACAGGAGCGGAAAAAAAAAAGAGAAAAATAATCAAAGAGTGAGTCGCTTTTATTTTTCGGGTGAATAATTCCAACTTTAAAAAGAAACACACACTTTCTCTGTGGTTGTTTAAAGTCTAATTATATAATAATATTTTCAAAGGCTTAATTTCAATTCCAGGATGAAGATTTAATTTATTTTTTTAGAAGCTTTGACTGTATTTTATCAGTAACAAAGAAGCAGACAGGAAATTAGAGGTGGGTAGGGCAAGTTTAGTTTCTCATTACTGAGAAATAATGATGAAATGGTTGCTTCTACAAACCTAACTCCTCTCTGAGTGTTAATTTAGTGCGTTAAACACGAGAATAGCTCTAATATGACTGACTTCATGCAAAAAAAAAAAAAAAAAACACTCAAAGGCGTCTCTCATTTCTTATGTAGTCACTGATTTTCTGCACATTTTATATTTGTCGGAACATGTGAAGAAACATAAAGGAAGTTGCGCAGAAAAGGGGTGTGATGAGACAAGACAGTCAGACTGACGGACAGATGTAGCTGAGACGGGCCCTCGGCGGCTCTGGGATCCAGCATCCGTTTACTCTTTGAGACGTCTACATCTGGTGCTGCACATGTTCCAGATTATGTGCCATGCCAAGCCTCTGCTCGGCGTGGCCTCTAGCTATCGCCGTGGGAACATCAAAGCAGAATGCCACTGCATCCAGATGTCGATGCACAGAACATCGAGTCAGAACATGAGCGGGCTTTACTCAAGTCCCTGCTGCCTTTAAGTATGAATGCATATTTGTGTGGAGAGAAATAACACTAAAATGCACCAGCAAAGGGGGTTTAATCTAAGAATTCAGTGTCAGCGTGAAAGGGGAGGGGTAGTTAGTTCAAATTCACTGACCTGATGTCAAACAAAGTCAGGGATGTTGAGTGTAACACTGTATGAGCCAAGTCCTGCAGCAGGGGTGTCAAACTCATTTCAGTTCAGGGGCCACATTCAACTAAATTTGATCTGAGGTGGGCCGAACCAGTAAAATAATAACATATTAATACGTATATAAATAATGTCAACCCCAAACTTTTGTCTATGTTTTAGAGTGAAAAAAGTAAAATTAAACAATGACTTTTTCTTTTTTTTTTTACATCTACAAACTATCCTTTCAAACAATGTGAATAACATTAAAAAAAGAAAATAAATGGAATTTTAACAATATTATGCTTCAGTTTACCATTTCCACATGTTCATTAGAACTTGACTTTACAAAACATTTAGTAACAGGAAAAATATTGTTAAATTACACTTACTTTTCTTAAGACATCTCAGGTTCTTCATATTTGTTCAGATTATTTACATTTTTTGTGAAATTATACTTTGTTTTAGTGTCAATACATGAAAATATTTACATCTACAAAGAGAAAAAAAATGGAGTTGTGAGTATTTATAGGTTATTATGATAATATTTGACTGATCTGACCCATTTGAGACTGAATGGGTCTGAATGTGGAACCTGAACTAAAATGATTCTTAATATCTCAATATCTATTTTGCATTTCACAAACTCATCCCAAGGGCCAGACTGGACCCTTTGGCGGGCCAGATTTGGCCCCTGGGCCGCATGTTTGACACCTGTGTCCTACAGCGTTTAAAGGAGCAGGATGTATTTACAAACCATCAAATGTGTTGGGAAGTTAATTATATTCATGAACAAATGATAATAGACAATGAGACCGTTCATGTGCACACTAAAACTACGATCATTATCTGATTCCTGGAGTTGACAGATTATTCAGGTGACCATGTAAACAGTATTCCCCAAGGTTCCTACAGGATTCTACTGGTTCAATTTAAGACTTTTTAAGACTACAAAGAACAGAATTTAATGCCCGTTTCAGTCTATTCCACAGCCATACTAGCAAACATTTGTGACTCCTAGAATTTATGAAAATGCATTCATTTACTCTAACGCCCTGATTCCCATCATTCCAAGCTGAATCGATTTCCTGCATAAGGTGCAGCAAACTTCAAACACATTAGCCTCCACTCATGACAGCCAGAATGATCTTTTCTCCACCCAGGCATTATTACATTTGTACTTCCCCATGCTTACTTTTCACTTGCATCTCTTAAAGATCCCAAATTCAACTTTCTCTGGAGACATGCGCATGACTAACAGCTGCGCATTTGTTGGACTGAATGTCCTGTGATCATTTCTGCAAATTGTCGGCTTGGAACAGGTGGAACTGAGTCGACTAATGTTACTTTCATTGCAGCTTGAACATTTCCCAGACATATTTAAACACCATACAGAGAACCAGTCTATGGTAGCATAACGTTAGACCTATCACATCAACCTCTTAAATACTTTTTGAAGGTATTAAATGCAGATTTGTAAATTCAAGACTTTTAAGACTTTTTAAGACCCCCACAGGAACCCTGATTGTCTAATAATGCTTTATCATTTAACAGCAGGTATCTCATCATAGGGAATCGGATCAACACGCCTGGATTTCTCCTCAATATTCCGATGTCTTCCTGCACGTATACAGGGTAATCTGGTTTATTTCTTTCTTTTACATCTACGCATATAGAAACACAATTAAAATCATAGAGAAGTGACATTACCTAGGTCCAATCCCAATTCACCCCTTAGCCCGACCCCTTGGCCCTTACATTTGGCACTACCCATTGAAACAGAGCTCCAAGGGGTAGGGGTTGAAATATTCCCCTATGAAATGGGACAATCCTTTGCAACCTGTTACATCATCAGCAGTCATTGATACCGCTATAAACACATGTAACAACTTTGTTTCCAAAAAAAGTCCCCATAGCTGTAACCATCTCTGTTGCATGGGCTTTGGTCACCTTTTTGTGGCGATCAACTCTAAACTGCAGAAATGTGATCTATAACACATTGAAACAGCATTAAACAGTCGATCAAATGATTAAGTTATTCATGAAGAAAATATGTACCTTTGAGTGTTTCTTTCATCACCGCTGCATTTTTCGCTGTGATTACCTCCATCTTGCCAATGATTCAAACAGAATTATGGGACATTTATCCCTGGTGTGGTCCTGAAATGTCTCCATTTCAGTGGATATACAGACCCTCCACCTTAGCCCTTCCCCTCTGTCTAATTGAGAATCAGGACAACACTACCCCTTCACATGTATGCACAAAATGGAGGGGTAGGGGTAAAGGGGAGGGCCGAGGGGTGAAAGGGGATTCAGCCAAAGTCAAACATGAGTAGAAGACAACAGGAAGTTTAACTACCATCCCAACATATATACATACTTAGAAAGAAATCCATTAATGGACTGGAACGTCTAAACCTGGGTTTATTGATTTTCATATTTCTGAAGTGCATAGAAATCTTCTTGATCTGATTATTACCAATATCTGATTACTCCCAGTTATTGGACTTTCATAGTCATGTCCACAGGCTCAATGAGAGTGTTTACAGTCACTAAAACTCTGATCATTATCCAACTTCTGGAGTTATAATATTCAGGTAACAACATAAACAGCATAATCTGACATGCTTTATCAGACACCAGCAGTTATCTAATTAGACAAAATGAGATCAACACACCTAGTTTGTCCCACAATACTCTGATGTCTTCATGCATGTATTCATCTGATTTATGTTATTCGTTCACATCTGTGCATGTGCAATTAAAAGAAATCAGAAGTGGCTCAATATTAGAAAACACATGTCTAGATGTGATATTAGATCAGAAAATCTACACAAGCGTGAACGTGAGTAAAGCTGCAGCTCTAATAAAACAGGACACACACATCCTGTCATCGCACATTATAGACAGTTATACTACAGTATGTGAATGACCGTTAAGCACCATACACTCATTATGCATACAACAAAAAAGGGGCCATGGGGAGAGTTAATCTCGGACCTCATGCAGCGTTTTAAGACCCGGGCTTTGAACTTCATGGATGTGGTAGAATTAGAAACAGCTCAAATATTGTTCAAAGGAACAAAAATCGCATTTCTTGGCAACATACAGTGAATGTGAGGGTTATGAGTTCAGAGGAAAACATCTGTGTTGGTATCACTCTGTTGAACTCTAGCAAAGTAGTAATATAAAGCAGTACAAAATGATAAGTAAACTACATAGAGTCACTCAGAGATGTCATGCTCCTTATTGATTTTAAAGTTGCCTTGTTGTTGCAGGGCACAAGCTTGATAAAGAAGAGTAAAGTACTTTTCAATTTTAGGGCTCTTTAATGGAGGTTTTTGTCTGTGTTTGTGTCTATCGTTTACACAATAATGATAAACATGTGCACAGTAATCGAAGGTTTCTAATCCCTCCGGCCAAAGTGGAGATTTCAGTAAATCTCTGTGTTCGTGTTTGTGTGTAAATACATGGAAACGCGAAAATGGAGATTCTCGGAAAGATGAAGGAAATACTCCATAAGGGTAGGCCTGTCGCGATAATCAATAAATCAATTAATTGCACGATAATTATAAATGAGCTCGATAAGTTTGCCGGGCTTGATCTTTTTTTATTTCCCAAAGACACTGGATAATGAGTTAACTTCGCTGTATATGTAATTATTTATCTTTAAAAGGGTGTATTTGCATTAATATACCATTATTATTATTATTATATTAGTTGAAAAATGGTATCAAAATGGCAATATTATCGTTTATCACAATAATTTTTGGGACAATTTATCGTCCAGCAAAATTTGTTATCGTGACAGGTCTACATAAGGGTTCACAAGTGATGATCCAGTTTAGAGGAAGAGGATGGAGCTGTTAAGTGCCATTACAAGGATTAAATGAGAAAATAAGGAAGTTTGGTGCTAGCTAGCAAATGTTAGCATCTTAGCTAATTCGCGCCCACTACATCTGCTTAACAGGATCTTCGTGCATTTACGTGATATAAAATAAGGCTTTTATGAGGTTTTTCCACACTGTCAAAGTTTATATTTTGTTTATTTCATTTGTTTATCCTTTATCTGTTCTGTCCAGTTCAGTAGAAGGTAAATAAAGTCATAATTTACATCCGTGCACGGCGGTCTACATGAACTAAAGACAAAACAGACGCAGCTGTTAATGACTACATGGTTCAAACCCTTTTTCATCCCCTCTATCACATCAGAAAAGCAGTTTGTGATTGTAAATAAAGGCACCAGGAAAACTGCATCTCCATAGATTCATTCATTACTCAATTGTCCTGCTACACTGCCATCTACAGGCCTGGCATGCTCTTGACAGTATAGATATACAGGGTTGTATAAATGTGTTCTTTTTTTTTTTTTCAATGAAGAAAGGGAAATCTGAGGGTTTTTTTTTTTTTTTTTTTAAATACCCAGCTACTTATAAACATAGGCTTAATGTCATAATAGAAAAAGGATTATATAATTTTATCTCCTTCTTTTCAGCCCAGTACTAATAAGAACATGGATTTTTATTTATTGTGAATTTGCTGCACATGCACTGTATACAATCCTTCTATTTTACTTCCACACATTTGAGATCAATTCCAATACCAATGCCTCATTTCTTATTGGCTTATTTTACTATAAAGTCACTGAGAAAAGATTTAGTCTATTGAAAATTATTCAACTGGAAAAAAACTACAGATATATTTCTTAGAGTCCCAGACAAGCTTAAGCTGGGCATACACTGCCATTTTTTTCAATTATGGTATTCAGCTGCTGCTCATACTGTTAAAATTTTATAGCTCACGATTCCTGTTCTCACACTATATGATCTGAGGGCTCGCACTACACGACACGTCGGACTCGGTCAGACTCTTGTATCCGGAATTGCAACGTAAAAAGAAGAAGCCGGAAGTGGGAGATGCTTGGATGTTCACAGACGCTTTCCTGAGACTCAATGATGCTCAACAAAGAAAAACACATTGCCCTGGCAATTTGTGCCATTGTGTGCGCAAACACCAAAAAGAAAAGGTGACAGCGATGTGTTTGGACAAGGAAATAGCTTGGTTTGCCAGCGTCCATATAATACACTGTGCTGCCATGCTTCTCTGTTGTCTACTTTCTCTTCCATATATATGTTGGCACATGCGTAGTGCGACAGGTTGAGGTAAATCGGCTCGTGCAGCTGCTTCAACAGTGCGATAACCTAACGAGGGGCGACAACAACTTCAAACAAGTTTGATTTTCTTCCGCTTGATAGGGAGGTGGTCGTGAGGTGTTAATCTCTTTTGGTTACCCCATGTACACTACACAATGGGGGACGCACGATTGAGCCAAAACTCAGGCTGATCTCCAAAAGAGTCGCACGACTGAAAAACGTGGCAAAATGAGCCAAAAAAAAATCGCACAGTGTACGCCCAGCTTTAGAGTGACCAAGAACAAACAAACAAACAAACAAAAAAAGCACTCATGAGCCTGAAAGTCGCAAATATTTGCCATTTTCAATCAAACTTGTAATCAGCATGTAATTTACCTTGGCACTAAAAGCTGGAAAATAATGGGACAAAGTAAGGAGATTAAAATAACCAGACTCGAGGTGGATTTAAAATGCAGCTGATCATTTCTAGCCGCTGGAATAAAGCTGGAAACTGTTGCCGCGGGAGCTTCAGCCATAAAAGACAGGTTTGATATGCGACACAAACACCTAAATACAAAGAGACACATGTACTATTGTGGCAAGTACGACTCCAACAGTTTGCTGGGCTCGTGCTCAGCTCTGTTCATTAATGCTGAGGTTGGAGGATTAACCGCTTGGCTCTTAAAGTCTTTTATTCCTTCTGCTCTTCAGGTGCACATGTAGTCATTCATTTCAGAGCTGCGCTGCCTGGGTCTCTGTGCTTGTTTATAAGTGACCCACCGACTCTACATGTCTCTGTCAGCACATTAATAAAGAAACCCCCAACAATTACACAATTACACACACACACACACACACACACACACTTTCTGACAAACGCAATTTCATTCTTTTGTTCCGCTTCTAGCAGATATTCGAAGTGTGGAATAACAATGATAGAACAGAACATAATCTAGAGTTTGCAGCCCACACTCAACGGACTATTAATGTTGTTTATCAATCAATTTTCTGGACTCAGCTGGACAAGCTCCACAGTAAAACTTCTGTCCTCATACACTAACATTGTAGAAAAAAAACTATGATTACTTTTATATTATGAGATGCGAGTTCTGCAACAGTGATAATAAAATGCATGCAGTATAATTTGCATATTTTCTGCAAGCACAAGAAGACATGCTGTAAAATTGCTGATAATTAGTAAGTATTTTCCCACCATATTATGGTAAATTATGGGGTTTTTTTGTGGGGTTTTTTGCACAATTCAAGGTTTAACCCCTTGATGCCTATTGATGCATTAAATATTTCTTGTTTTTGGCTTTGGGTTTGACCTGTGAAAACAGCATTTTCTGTTCAGAACTGGTGACTTGTCCAGGGTGTACCCCGCCTTCGCCCTTAAGTAGCTGGGATAGGCTCCATGCGACCCCCGT
>JAQQZY010000020.1:12496284-12508545 GCA_030068375.1 Ostorhinchus rueppellii | reverse complement strand
AGTTCTTACATCAATATCTATGGCATTGTACTGACAAAAACAGTGCTTTTATTCATTCCATGTTTTCTTTTCTGTCTATTTTAGTCACATGATAAACACAGGAGTTAGGACTTGGTACCTTAAGTAACAAATATAAATGAGGCAGCAGCAGCAAAAGCATCTCATAAGATAAACTGGCTTGAATTTGGAATATTTATCTTGGAAGAACATTTTCTAGATTTATTTACTTATTGAGACTTAATCTTATTAAGATTATTTGACTTCTTCCAAGAATTTTCATCTCCAGTTACCTACCGACTTAGATATTACAACTACTTCTAAACAATATTTCTACCTAAACAAGCTCCATTGTTTGAAGATGAGTATGACAGACAATTTGGAAAAAGTCTATTCTGCTCAGAATAAGAATTTTTTCAATCTATAATCCTTTGATAATATTTCCTTATTTTAAGAAAACTTGATTAGTGCAGTTTTCTTACAGCACTGGCAGATAATTGTACTTGAAATAAGGGATTTTAACTACGTAATGAGTTCAATTTTCTTATTTTTGTACAAGCCACTTTTCCATTTTGTCTTTTAATGGAAAAAATCTACACATATTCTTGGCAGATTGGATTGAAAAAAGCATTGAGATGTTTGATCTCAGTGGAAAACACTACAGACAGGATGTGGATTAACATTAAAACCAGTCTCTCCATCATAATGACCCTTCTCCCGTTAGTCATGGCTGTAGATCTTCCTCCTCCCCCTCGTCCTCCATGGTGACAGTGACAGAATAGAGGGTGGAGGACATCTATACCTGTTGTTCTCATCTCTCATTACCGGCAGTAAATGAAAACTGATAAGGCAAACCACAAAGCAGCATTTGGATTTAATAGAACTAACCGTGCTCTAAACCAAAGGGTCCTCATTTTCTATAGCCACGGCACCTTTACCATTATGCAGCAGCTACTGAAATGTCAGCACATTATGCTGTAAACATCTGAAAGCACCTGCACAAACAGCAGCAGTAATGGCTAACCAGGATGCTACTGTTCATCATGTAAACACCGATATAAGGATCCAGATTTCTGTTTTCTGTGAAAATGCTGTGCACACAATATGACCAAAGCTACGATGATCCTCAAAACCAGAATATAGTCTACATGTAAACACAGTCCGTGCCAAACCTTATGTAGACTGATGTAAACATACAATTCAGTCAGGATATGAATAAAATCAATTCACAACGAGTCACATTTATAGTGAATGGGATGATTTTTAAAATTCGTGATAAAAAACTGAACTTTGACCTACTGTTCCCAAAATGTAATGAGATCCATTCTGAGTCACTGGCAATCTGTAAAGTCAATTTGGTATGAAATCAACCAATAGTTTTACTGCTATAGACTTGTGAAATATTGCCCGTTATCAGTAAATGGGGAAAAAAGATTCAAACTTGGATATACTTTTCCCAAAATGTCATGACATGTATTCAGGGTCACTGGGCAATCTAAAAACCAAATATGGTATGAATTCACAAAATAGTTGTGCTGCTAGAGTTTTAACAAAGAAACAAATTGGACCAAAAACAATACCACTTCCCTCCCCTTTGAGGGGCGGGGCAAAAATGGATTTACAAAACTCACGACATAATTTCATCACTGATGCACACTGATACCGTTCCACCTCATCCCCTAAAATGTGGAATCTAACTATCTTATTCCCTACATTATTTTGGTTCAACCTACATCTAAAACAGCTGTTAAAAACTCATTGGCCATGTTTGTCCAAACAGTAGCTGCGTTTCTAGATAAAAATCAAAGATAATTTGCAGCAAACTTTGCAAATATTACAAAAGAAAAACAACTATGAATGTGTTGTGCTAATGTCGATCCAAATAAATGTTCAAGATAAACCTCCTGTATATATGTCATATAAAATGTAAACGTGAACAACAGAAACAACACATAAAGTGTACAAGTTTTTCATAAAAGTAGCAGATGTGTTACTGTACTAAAGCAATATTTTCTGCCGAACTTTCATTCGATGGAAAATTTAGCTCCAGAATTTTTTTTTTTTTTTGCACAACTGGTACAGAAAAAACAGTTTCCCAGATAATCTGTCATCACATGGAAGTGCACTATAAAAAAACACCAGAGCAAAAACATTACAGATGGAGGTAGAAAAAAAAACAAAAAAAAAAAACAGGTTGGACGGCCCATCACCCTTAAAAACATAAGATATTCAAATGAATTTTTCTCAACAGTTAATCTCTCCTAAGCAATGTATCACTATTAATTATTATATTATCTGCTATATTTTTCATTTTTCAGTAAAAATCTGGTATTTTCCTATATTTACTTATTACATGATGACTATATACTTTATATCAGAGAAACATCATCATTAAATGAACATTAAACAAACATCCACAACCACTGTCATATCAATATTACAGAACATGATGGCGTTTCCATGTTCACTACGGAGCCTCTGAATGTCTAAATATGTCATATCAGAGGGTAAAACACCTTAAGACACTTTTATTGATGCTGACTCAGGTCTGCTACAAACTGACTGCATTTTATGTATTTATACATTTTGATTGTATTCTAAATTGCGTTTTAAAACGGCATTTTATTCTGAAATTTCAAGTGCTTTTTAACTGTATCTTGCACTGTAAAGCACTTTGTGACTGGCCTGGAAATCTAGACCACCTAGCGGCAGAAAATATTCTCGCCGAGCTTGTGGTCTAGCATCACACAGTAGGAACCCATCATTGGTCCGGCACAAAGTATGTCGGACCAATCAAAACGCTCTGTCTGTGTAGCGAGTCACTGGGGCGGGCTTTGCACGATGACGACAGGGCTGTGTGAGGGTGAGATAGAAGAACAACCATAGAGAGCAACGAAGATGGGTGTGGCTAACGAACCGCGCTCATTTGAATCAGCTTTTGTTGTTGATTTTGTTAGTTAGACTTGGGCTTTTCTTTGAAAGTTGAGCAGAAAGAAGCACTCAAGTCATTCGTTTTAAAGAAGGATGGATTTGCTGTTTTGCCGACCGGCTACAGTAAAAGTCCAATATACCAGCTGGCTCTGCTTGTAGCTCTGAATACGTCACACTGTCGGTTGCTCTGATTGGTCATGGAACTGGCCTATTACGTGCAGGAGCAGTTTGAATGACAACGGTTGACTCCACCCACAGGCTTCAGCTCCGTCAGTGGTCCGATTCCAGACTATACAGTTCATGGATAGTCTGACCTGCCAGGCTACTTTGTGACTCCAGTCTGTGAAAGGTGCTCGATAAATAAAACATACTTTCACTGAAAAACTGACAAATTCCATTTTACCTGAATTATTAAAACATACTGATAGAATTTACTGGTTCAAAATGTCTTCAACATTTCGCTTAGTAAATGCTTTTGGTTGCAGGCAGCTGTTTTGGTGTTTGAGGGTTAACCTAAAATTGCAGCCATAATAAATAAATAGACACCCTGCTGGATGATAAGGCTGTTAACATGAACGTTTCCTCTCCAGACCAGACGGATAAGCAGTGACTCCAGTTTGAGGACTGTTGGTTGTGGGCTGTATCTCCACAGGCCTGGTAGCTGAGGATGTACTCTTCACACAGGATTACCGTCATCACATTGCCTGCCCACGCCAGGTCCTTTTGATGTGAAAGTGTTTGAACTCCCTCCAACACTGATTTGTCTGTTTTCATCTCATTTTTTGGAGAAAAAGACTAAGAGGCAAATGAGCATTTTGCTGGTGTAATGATAAGGAAACCATTAGAAATGCACTTCCCCTTGTAATATATAGAAGACAGTGAGAAAATGCTCAATGATGTGTGCATGAAAACGCAGGGAAATGTGAAGGGAAGTGTTGAGAGATGGAAGAAAGTGTGAAAGGAGGTCTGGTACGAAAAATAAGATATAAAGACGGAAACTAAAGAGAGAAAAAAGAAATAATATGAACAGAAAGGAATTTGTTTTGGGAAGGAAAGGGAAATAAAATTGCAAAGAAAAAAGTTACATAAGAACTGAAAGGAAGACAGCAGGACAATGGGAGGAAGGGAAAGAAGGAAGGAAAGTGGGTTAAATGAGAAAAGAAAGGTGAAAAAATAACAATGTGAATACTAAAGGAGTGATCAGTAAACAAGCTAGAAAAGAAAGGTCAAATTTTATTTGGCACAAAGAGTTTGCTCTTCAAACAAATAGTCAATGTACTCCCACTTCTCTAGCTTCATTAAATGCTTCCTCTCATCCTTAGTGAGTTGTGAGCATGAGCCAGATTTCCGAATTTAACACAATTTACTGTGACCTGAGCTCTGGCTCTGCAGGAATAGTTAACTTTAAGAATATTTTACAGTTGCTGGTTGGGCCACAAGGTTGCAGGCTTTTGCAAAACATACCGGGTGATGACAAATGATAGTAAACACTGTAGCTACGGCTGTAAAATTGGAGCAATAATATCAGTAGGGATATAATACCATGCTGAGGCAAGATCATTTTTACCTTAGTTACAAAGCAAAAAGAGTTTATGTTATCATCAGGTTATATTCCGCAGAAACAAACTGTAAAACTGATCAAAAAGTTTTCATTTTAGGTTCATACATATTTATCCTTCAGAAAAGAAACAAAAACAACTGAAACTATTAAAGGGCTAATATTTTTCTAAACTCACTTTTATTAGTCTGATTAATTTATTTGTGTATTTGGACCCTAATAGTTCCTAAAGTTTGAATTTGAACCTTTCAGGTGCTACAAAGTTATCTTTATATCAATTCTGGCAAAAATTGAGGGGATTTCTACAACCTGTTTCAATTCCTTCTTAATTTGTTATATTTTATAGCCTAAAAAGTTACGTCATTACGACATTAACAACTTATGAGGTCCAGACTTCTGATGAACATTTCTCTAAGTACGACATAATTGTTTATCAGCAACAGCAGTTGTAGTAAAAACTGAAAATATGCCCAAACTTCGAGCTGATTACCTAAAATGTTCAGCTGTTGGTTGTATTAATGAACACAAGTGGTTGAACGGGACAGAGCAACATGGTCAACCAATAACCTGGAGGGGGTGGGACATGAAGTGGCTCTTTTTCATTTAAAGGGCCAGCGCTAAAAACGACCTTTCTTGTGTCATTAGTCAGAAATGGGGTTGAAGATGGACCTGTGGAGATGAATTGAAGAAGAATTCAGACCCAAGCAGAGCATTTACAGTTGATGTAGAGCACAGGGAAATGTTTTCAAATGCATAATTATATTTTAAAAAACTAAATATCACTCCTTTAATATGTACATAATAGGTTAAATGGTCTAAATCCCCCATAGGTGTAAAAGGAAGAGCGCAACCATTCACTGCTGTATTCAGCTGTATATGTCTGAATAGGCCCTAGCAAACCTCTCAAGGACTAAACTGTTTGCAAAATAAAATAAAATGAAAAAAAAACCCAACATATCATACACCCAGCAATTAAAGAGCACTTGTAACATTCCTGTTCAATAGTTTCTGTTCATTTAGCTCAGTTTTGGTCTTCACCATCAGCTTACTAAAGTTTGCTAGAAAAGGGTTCTTAAAGTGCTGCATTCTTCTTTAAGTGTGTGTCTGCAGTTTGATAAAGTGAAAGCAGTGAGTTATTTTTCAAGTGTTTCCACAGAACATATCTGCAGAGTGTGACTGAACTCACAACCAAATTGCCCTCCAATGTACCGTCTCTACACCAACCTGTGGAAAGTGCAAGCTAGCATCTTCCATCTGGAGGCAAAGAACTGCAACATCATCTGCCTCAAAGAAACATGGCTAATGAAGGATACACTAACTTTACTGTGGTTCTACATCCCTTGAGCAGACACATGAGGAGACCTTAAGGGAAAAACCAAGACAGAAGCGTAGGCTGCAAAATCAACAATCCTTGGTGTGTTTTTAGGAGCGTCTCCTCCCCTGCACTTGCGCTCCTCACAGTTCACATAGTGGTTGTTATTATTGTGCCTTTAAACAGCTGGTGTTCTTTGTGTTTAACAATACCATCAGTGGCCTGCAGAATGGCTTTAATCTTTTGAACAGGGCTATGGTCTACATTGCATCTGATTAAAAAATATACATACATAGGATCAGTCATGGGATTCATCTTGGAGTGATGACCAAAGCATGTTCTATCAAGAATCAAAACAACTTGAATTTGTGAGGTGTTCAGTCGATATGTTAGAGTCTTCATTTTTTTTTTATAACACTTTTCAAGTCACCCAAAGCGCTTTACATTGTTGATCCATTATTCATTCACTCTCACATTCTCCCTCTGGTGGTGGTAAACTACATTTGTAGCTGCCCTGGGGCAGACTGACGGAAGCGTGGCTGCCATTTCGTGCCTACGGTCCCTCCGACCACCGCTGGACATTCATAGTGACACTCACATTGGTGTGGAGGGTGAAGTCTCTTGCCCAAGGACACAACGGCTGACCTGGAGAGTGCGGGATTCGAATCACCAACCTTTCGGATATTGGACGACCCGCTCTACCACCTGAGCCATAGCCGCCGATATGTTAGAGTCTTATGGTTTTGATGCAGGAGATCAATCTCCCAATAGAAGTTGGCGGTACTTTCACTGGAGGATAAAGCTGGATTTATGTTCACATGTAACTCTGTGTCACAGATACGTCACATCTGATGATAGCGTTAAGTGCTCTTGCACTTGAGCGTACTGAAGCGGTGTCGTTTTCATAAAGTGCTGTAGTTTTCCTTCCAAATTGGAAGGTGGCAGTAGTGCTGTTATAGGCTGGTTATAAAGATGGAACTCCACTAGGTGGACTTGTTTCCATGGTTTTGATATCTTCCGGCAGCCATTTCCAATTTTGGAACAACAATAGCAGCCGAAAAGGACCAGTGTCTGCAAGTTCGTATTCAGGAGCTCGCAAGTATTACAGCGTAAGCAACAGAGTTGGTAACATAGGAGATGGGCGGTGTGACTGCGGAACAAAAATAGGCTAACCAACAGGAATACCAAAACCTAATGAATACTGATGATACTAATCAGATAAAGGCACAATTTTGTTAAATTATAAGTGTTTATTGATGTGCATAACCACACAGGTTTTTCAGGAGCAAAAAGTAACAGATGAGAACAAAAGTGAAATAAGTTATAAATAAGTCATAAACAAATGAATTATATATGATGGAACCCCACAACATTTGTTGCCGTATCGTTCTGGCATCACATGATCATAAATAGGCCAACTAGGAGGCGGTGTCTCTGTGTTGCCGTGCACGCAGAGACACCACTATGGGGGCCACCGTGGAGTTGTTGAAAGTGACAGTGTAGGTAGTGACGCATGACATCTGCGTGCCCATTAATCCAGTTTAACTCAGCTAATTAAACGAGAGTCCTTAATACAACTTCCTATCAGTGCTCAATAGTAACTATACTGATATCTCTAACTATTTCTATTGTATAAGTCATTAAAATATGGACCATTATAAGTAAAGTTTTCAATTTTTCCCCACCACTGACAATATTTTCCGTAAATATGTGTTTTCACTTTTATACTGTAGTTGGCGCTGTTGCAGATCATGTGAATTATTGTCTTTAGTTCAAAAACAAACAAAGAAGCAGCTTTTCTGGAAAAATGAAGGACCTGCCGTAAAGTTTTCAAACTCAAATCACCTGTATCCAACCCCAGCAACGTCCAACAGCATCCACTTGGATTGGAAAATGCCTGATTCATGGGAAACATGCACAGTTTCCGAAGCTTTAATATCTTAAAAATTCAAAAAC
Organism: Ostorhinchus rueppellii; assembly: GCA_030068375.1. Classification (NCBI taxonomy): domain Eukaryota; kingdom Metazoa; phylum Chordata; class Actinopteri; order Kurtiformes; family Apogonidae; genus Ostorhinchus; species Ostorhinchus rueppellii. The sequence continues at coordinate 12,500,791 of JAQQZY010000020.1, read as the reverse complement.
CTAAATCTCTCAAAACTGTGAGCATGTTTTGTAGACATTGTGCCCTGGAAGCTACGGATAAAATGTGAAATGAATCAGAACACTAGTTTCATCCCATAAGATGTTTGAAGAAACTGCTAATGATGATGACGAAGACAATGAGGACAACAGCTCATGGCCTTTCTACTAGTGACCTAACAAACCAAATATTTCCAAACCCGAGCAAATATATCACCCAACCAATCAGATCAACAGCTCTGTCTGTAACAAGAAATAAAAGGAATATTTTTTCTTCAGACTTGACATCTTTGAACTATGTCTTTTCTGTTGTGTTGAACTGCTGACACCCTGCCACCGCCCCTTGGTAGCTGGGATGGACTTCAGTATCCTTCTGACCCTCCTGAGGATTAAGTGAATGAATGAATCACTGAAATATGTCTTTAAAAAAATGGATTGTGGGAGGTGATGCTGCCGTGACCTGTGGAGAGCGATCAGTGCAGCCATTTGAAAATACTGGTACAGACATAGCGCAACTGCACGACTCGCAAAGTTGTTGAGAACTACACACAATTAGGTACTTGAAATGGGAAGTCACAGCTGCACAGCCAATGCCAGTGTGTCACCTCCTGATACTAAATAACTTTTATGCCCATGGCAGGAGTCATCATTCCACTCTCTGTGGTGTCCCTGATTGCAGGGCTGGAAACAAAGAATTTAACCCACCACAGTTGTATTATTGATGTAATGATGAAGTACTGTATTGAACACAGCCCTGAAAGCAGAGCGTGAACCACAGAAGCCATTTTCTAGGCAGGACAAAAAAACAATGAACTCAAAATTGTTCTACAGCAGGGGTGTCAGGGGCAAAATACAGCCTAATATGATAAAATAATATCAATAATTGGATAAGAACTGATAAATAACTCCAAACAACTCCAAATTTTCTATGCGTTTTTGAGTGAAAAAAGTAAAATATTTATATTTATATATTGAAAATATTTACATCTGCAAACTGTGCTTGAACAGAACATGAACAAATACACTGCCTGGCCAAAAAAAAAAGTCACACATGTAATATTTAATATTTGACTGCACCACCTTTGGTTTTCATTACAGGAGATGTTCACTGGATTTAACTCAGCAAATAGTTCCGATCCTTCCATGGGTAAATACTGCAGTGGTTAAGAATGTTTGAGCTGGAACAGGTTATTGGACTCTAACTGCAGTGAGTGTCCTCTCATGTTTACCGTCAGAAAGACTGGATAGTGCCAGGACTGATCAGGATCATTAGGTATGTGACAGAACGGTTCAGAGAGAATGAGACATCATTTCCAAACATGGATAAACCTCCATAAAGTCCAGCCTCTAATTTGGGATGTGGTGAAGCCTTGATGCAGCGGTCTGTTTGTCCACCATCAATCATCAAAATCTAATGCAACTGTGAATGGAAAAAATATCAAGAACCTTATTATGACACTACATAAGCATTATGTGTCAAAACAGATGTCAGTGAACGTCTCCTGGAATCAAAACCAAAGATGTTACTGTAAAATACTGCATGTGCAACTTTTTTTTTTTGGCTGGGCAGTGTATGAAGTACCTGAAAATTCGTAAGTAAAATAAGTGTGATTTTAACAATACTCTGTCTTAGTTTATCATTTATACGCGTGCATTACAACTTACAGATCACAGTAGATGTACAAATACACAAAACATTTAGTAACAGGCAGAACTAGAGAAGCACTCAGAGAGCGCAGACCTCCACCAAGGCAGTGTTTGTACTTTCAGCCACTAGATGGCACTGAATGTACGGATCACCACTAAAATCTAATCATCTGTAGGATACCCCATTTCTGAAAATCTGTGAAAATTTCATGAAAACCCGTCCATAATTTTTTGAGTTATCTCTCCAAAAGACAGACAGACAAACAGACAAACCAACGCCAATGAAAACATAACCGCCTTGGCGGAGGTAAATCTTGGTATCATTACACTTATTTATATTAAAACATTTCAGGTTGATCATATTTGTTCAAGTTATTCACATTTTTCGTAAAAAGCTAGTCTGTAAATGTAAATATTTTTGTGTAATTTTACTTTCTTTTTACACTAAAACAAAAAACTAGAGAAGCACTCAGAGAGCGCAGACCTCCGCCAAGGCAGTGTTTGTACTTTCATCCACTAGATGGTGCTAAATGTACCTCTGTAGGATACCCTATTTTTGACAACCGATGAAATTTCATGAAAATCCATCCATAACTTTTTGAGTTATCTTGCTAACAGACAAACAGACAGACAGACAAACAAACCAATGAAACCGATGAAAACATAACATCCTTGGTGGAGGTAAAAAATTGTGATTGTCATTATTACCTCCACCAAGGAGGTTATATTTTTGCAAGGGTTTGTTTGTTTGTTTGTTAGCAACATAACTCAAAAAGTTATGGACGGATATTGATGAAATTTTCAGGATATGTCCACTCTGGGTCAAGGAAGAAATGATTAAATTTTGGAGGTGATCCGGATCATCATCTGGATCCAGGAATTTTTTAAAGGATTCTTTGTCATTGCGAGATAGGGCATGATGGCACAGATTTGCATATGAGGTCATTCAGTGCCGTCTAGTGGAGGAAAGTACAAACACTACCTTAAAACCAGAGCGGACATATACTGAACATTTCATCGTAACTTTTTGAGTTATGTTGCTAACAAACAAAAAAACAAACCCCGGCAAAAACATAATCTCCTTTAAAAAAAAAAAAAAAAAAAAAAAAAGTACAAACACTACCTTGGCGGGGGTCTGCGCTCTCTGAGTGCTTTTCTGGTTTATATGTTATTATTATGATGGTATTTTACTGGTCCGACCCACTTTAGATTGAATTGACCCAACATGATTTGAACATCCTTGATTGTTCATATATACAGTGTAATTTCTCCATCTCACAAATTCATCCCAGGGGCTCCTGGACCCTTTGGTGGACCGGTTTTGGACCCCGGGCCACATGTTTGGTACCTGTGCTCTACAGCTTTGGGGGATAATTTCCTCTAGATTAAAACATGACCTACTTCAAGCTGTCACACATCATAATCCCATATGTACTTCTGCTGTTTCTTTGTTTAGTGTGGATATGTTTTGATGTTTTGCAACTGCACAAGGGTATCATGGGTAAGATGTTCTATGAGCTGACAACGTGTCAAAAATCAGTGGGGGATTCTTTTACGATTATGAAATCACAAACAAGCACCGTCTCTATCTTTAATATTACTAAGTAGGTTACTGTGATCCCATGAAATGATTTTAACAGTTTCACATCTAAAAAGCCAATATGTCGAGGAACAGCCCTCGGTTTCTAAATAAAACAGCAAATACCCCAGGGAAAGACATTTTGTTTTGAAGATAAATCAACATTTGGAACTTTTAACATGAAAACACACACACACACGCATATATAATCACATGGTATCTTAGTTTTCCTGCCAAGAAACCCCTTCTCTTCCTCTTTATGTTCATCCGAAATGTGCATTACATCAGAGCAGAGCTAATCAGCTTATTACTTTCTGCTGTGTGACCTTTGGTGGAGTTCGTTCTTCTCCCTCATTACAGACGTTAGAGGCAGCTTCAGGCTTCTTTACTTTTACCTGTGGGACGATGTTTATCTGACGGAGAAATGTGCAGAAGCAGCAGCCGCATGCCTGGTTCATTATAAAGACTGACATCAGGGATGAGCCTCTTGAGATGTGGAATGTGTGTATATGTGATTATGCAAATTTTTCAATCATATGTAAGTTAATGTAAAACTAAAAAGAAGGTTTGAAGCATTTTTCTTGTTTTGTATCCCTTTTCTTTTGGGATTTTAATTTAAATTTTTTTCTTTTTTTTTTTTTTTTTACTAAAGTTACAACAGATCTATTATTATACAGTCAAAACTGGTGGGATTTTGCAATTATGAGGAAAAATAATTGTAACACCACAATATCTAATAATGCCAAATTTTATAATAAAATTCTTGAACGCATTTTGTAATAATTTATTACGTATTGTGTCTTCCAAATTTCAGCGCACCGGTAAATTTCTTGTCAGTAATACTTAATTAGTGCACCTTTTGTCTCTAGTTTGCAAATACATTCTCTATTATAATGAATACAGTTACATTTGACACAGGTTTGACAAATGAAACATCCAACTAGTTTGTTCAAATGGATTCTAATTAAGCTGGAATGCTTAATGTTGTTCTGCTGGTATGCTGGTTTTTACAATTAAAGCATCAATTTCACGGTTTTTATGATGGTTTACTACATAATGCACCAAATAATAACACTTTTTAAAAAAAGTGCTACACCCATATTTTGTAATAACTTTTGCAATATCTAATAAATAGTTATAAAATGCATTCAAGAATGTTATTACAAAATGCACCGTTATTACATAATGTGACGCTACAAGGATCAATGTCTCCACACCAGTTTGATGCAGTAAGAAGAAGGTTATGTAAAACCATAAATAATTCAGCACTTGGTGCTATTTATT
>JAQQZY010000020.1:12441054-12461794 GCA_030068375.1 Ostorhinchus rueppellii | reverse complement strand
AGCTGGGATAGGCTCCATGTGACCCCCGTGACCCTAGTGAGGATAAAGCGGGTATAGAAAATGAATGAATGAAATATACAAAACAAAACTCTGAATGAAAACACCCAATAAAGCACTCCAGAGACCATCATAAATATAAAGCATCTCAGAATTAATGTGCATGTGCAGAATTAATGTTAAATGAAAAGAATATTGCGTCAGAAATTACTTGCTTTTTTATCTTTATATTTTCAAAATAAATTAAATGTCCTACACTAACGAAAAACAGAAATTTGTTCACTTCCAAGCACTTTCAAGTCATTTTAAGTCCGTGAATCCACAGCCGGCGCAGTCAATCCTGTATCAGCACAAATCCAAAGGAAACCCCTGATAAATCCAAAGACAAAAAAGGAAAGAGAAAATGTCCTTTTATTACTATCCTTTTATTACCTCATTTTTTTTGTCTTTTGTTTTTTAGTCATCATATTAACAACAAATCAATCTGCAGATATGAAAGCAAGCACACACATACCCATTTACATACAGGGAATAATTTCATTTGAACTCAAAGAAAACCCTCTGTTTTCTATTATTACCTTTCCTTATACTTTGATGAAAAATCATTTTAATTGACTTTTTAGGTGACAATGTCACAGCATGGACACCCGCGGCTTATAAACTGGTGTGGCTTATATGTGTACAAATTTAATTTTCTTTCTAAAATTAGTGCCTGCGGCTTATATTAAGGTGCGCTCTATAGTCCGGAATGTAGGGTATATTTTTTTCAGTGTGAGAAATACAATATGTGGCGGGAGTGTGTGACAAAAGACCCAAAAGAGTGACTGTCATGCTAAGTGCATGACACTTGAGAGCCCTGCACTCTAATGGCGCTTTTCCACTGCGAACCCTACTCGGCACTCTTCGGCTCGACACAACTCTACCCACTTGTCGGACCGGCACGGTTGTGTTTCCACTGCCAGCCGTTACTAGTCGGGACTAGTTGAAGTGGGTGGAGTTGGTGAAGTGGACACAGCCGTGCCGTTGTTTTCAGGCGACTAATCAAGTGTTACGCCGCGGTCAGTAAAGTAAACAACAATGGAGGCCTTGGATGCGGTACAGCTGCTGTAGTTTATCGTTACTGAAAACGCCTAAACAGACGGCAGGTCTGTCTGGGGTGATTATTTCAGATCCCCGAGCTTCGTCGCGCGTATGACAACATTTCCTTTGACGAATCGGTGGACAGCACTGTTCACGTGACATTTAGTGCCGGCTCGGCACGGCTAGACCCACCTCTGAAACAGGTACGAAAAATCGTAACGGGTCCCAGGTCCAACCCCCAGTGGAAAAGGGCCATATTGGGTTAGAGTCGAACTGTGCTGAGTAGAGCCGTTACAAAAACGTGCAGTGGAAAAGGATCATAAACCCAAATTAGTTGACTTTCGCGTAGAAACCCGTTGCCCTAAACCACTTTAGTTTTTACACACACTGAAACGAAATATGTTGAGTTGTATTAACATGGAACGTTAACTTTTTCCACAAGCAGAAAAGAAATATGTTGAGTTATTATTAAATATAACTAGCTATTATTATTTGTTATTGCTACTTTTTGTTTATTACAATTACTGTATTTTACTCAAATTAAATTGCCTTTTCTAAAAAGAAAATGTAGAAATCATTGTTTCAATTAAACTGGATGGAAAAAAATAAACACTTTTAAATTCTCCAATGCATTTTTTTTTTTTTTTTTTAAAAAGGCAAGAAAAACAACAATTATGTGTGTGGTTCTTGAGTGTGTCTGTCTGTGCATGTGCAGTTTATGTGGTTGTGTGTGGGGGTGTTGAATGCAACACAAATTTAAAAGAAAAAAACATGGATGTGCCCTGAGATTATAGTGGTAAATCCATAAAACAGAATTCACAAGAAACCTCTGCTCAAATGTATAAGAAATTACAAACAGAATCTGCTTCATCTGCCTAAATGAAGGGAGGCCAGCATATGAACCCACAGAGACCATCACATCAGAACAATATCTAACTCAATCTACAAATCTGCCTTTTGCCAGTTTGTAGGCCTGTTTTACAGAAAAATAAAAAAGGTTTACCCCAATGGTCAGAAAGTTTCTTTTACTGGTGTGGCAAAAAAAAAAAAATGTCAAAAGCTTATTAGAGTAGAGCTGGCATCTCTTTACTTTGTGAGCTGATTTTTCAAAATCTGAAGCTTCGGTTTTAGGTCGGTGTGACCTAAAGAGAGCAACACCTGTTGGATGAACTGAAATGTGAGCTTCATAGTCTTGGGATAGTTAAGATGGACTGCATATGTGAGTCCAAACAGAATGCATATTGCTTTTGGCAGATCTTGAATGTTTCCCATCATGACTTCTCCCTCAATTATGATTTTCAATGAGGCTGGATTGAGATGCTGGGAAGATGTGAGCACAGTACCTTCACGCTCAATGAGAAGTATCCCGATGTCAAGGTCAAAGAAAGAATCATCATCAGATTCCTTGACAAAGGATTACAGAAGAGCACAAACATTTCATTTGACTTCTCATTTGGAAAAAAAAAATCTTTAATAAATATGCTGTAAAAGTGTTGGTGAAAATTAAAAGAAAGTATGAGCTTACTTACAAAGCCAGCTTTGAAGAAGTTTGTGGGGTTTTCTCCCAGCATGATTGGAAGCCCTCTGAGTACCTGTGTCCGGATCGCAGTTGGGTCTGTAGTCTTTTGGGAATTAAACAGAATGACTACATAGGTAAAATAACAAAATAATGATCTATAAGAAACTGAATTACACACACATAGAGTGGCATGATGATGTTTTCACAAAACCTGTAAAGAACAATGCCAAGCATATAATGTGTATGGACCTACACTGGTCTGTTGTGAAATTTGTGTCAACAACTGTCCAACATTCCCTCTCTTGAAACGAAATCATTCAAGGAGACGAGGACAGTGCCGATTGATGATCTCATAGAATTCCTGCTTGAGGTTTTTTCCCACAATCCTGCTGAACTCCAGAGCAAAGAAACAAACAACCTAAGAACCTAGATCAACTGAGCTATACAAGGTGAGCCATCTGCAAAGCAGAGCTGGAAAAACACCCATGTATGATTTGTTGTATGATTTGAAATGTTTACATGTCTAAACAGCATGCCCAAATTCCTTAAAGGGGACAAGAGAAATATACATCTAGACACATTATATACAAGAAAGATAGTCATTAGTAATCTTCTCTTTTGTGAAGATGCCTGATCTTTAGTGAAAAGTGAAAATACCTGATCTTCAGTAAAGAGAGCAGGCCAGCGTTTCATCATCATGGCAGATTCCGCGGGCCAAATATAAATCCATGGCGGGCCACATCTGGCCCGCGGGCCTTGAGTTTGACACATGTGCTTTGGCTCGACAATTCAGCCGACAATATCGCTATAAAAAACAGAACCGAAAGGATGTCTGTGTTACACATAAAACCGGGATGGCGCGCAGCTCCCGGAGTCCACTACACAAACACCTCCACCTGCTACACTCCTCTGCCCCCGACAGCGGTTGAACCACTTTTCAACCACATGAAATGATGGAAATATTAATTATAGTCACGCAAAATCGCCGGTACTCGAGCTGTCCTCAGACAGTTAACACTAAGCTAACTTTAACATTCAGCTAACTCAATTTTGAGAGGACATTAGCTAGCAATAAACATGGTTTAACACCATGCACAGTAGATTTAAGTGACAGGAAAAAAAAAACAAAAAAAAAACAGTGTCAACAACTTATCTCTAAGCTTTTGGGTGTTAAAAGTTCAAATAAAGATAACTAGGCAAAGATAAGATAAGATACTAACCGATCAAGCCGTTCAATAAAGTTGCTTCTTCCGTATTCGACCTCCGTGCTGAACTATTTCCGACCGGTACACTGGACCAGGAATGTTTTTGAATTAGGCCCCTCCCCTTTCTTATAAAACTTAACATACCCAGTTATCTCTTAAACCCGATCAATGCAATGAAGTTTTTCAGCTAAATAGTACAATCAACTAATGTTGTTTAGTAATCATAGCAGGTTTTTACAAAACATAAAAGATTAAGTAATGATTACTCAGAAGTTTAATTAGAAACAAAATCTGGGTGTACAGTGTGTCTTAGATGAGTTCTCTCTTATCTCTGTGTGTACACAATCACCCTGGTGCACGGCGCTACTTTGTTAGCACTTAGCATAGCTCATTATTTTCTCAAACAGACATGGAGATAGAAGCAACCGAGCACTTCCATGTTTTCCCGATTAAAATATGGTTATGCGAGTAGTTACATGACCCAAGTATGGTTACACAAAATAAAACAGCGATTTTCTAAGTGGATAAAATGGATAACTATATTATAAGGCAGAAATACACGTGGGAGCACTTCGACGTTGGCGCAGTAATAGCATCGCTCCTAAAAAATCCTCTCCCCTTCTGCCCCCTCCCCCTCTTACTTCCGTCAACAGAACCAATGTGACCTGCAGGCCTGCACTACCAGTAGCCTAGTAGTTTGAGCAGAGTGGACGAAGCATCAAGCTGTTGTAAGGTAGCTAGAGAACAATCATGGTTACAACGTGCATCGTACAGGGTTGTGATAAAAAGCCCAGGGCATGTAGTGCCGTCATGTTCTATTGGTGGAAGTGAGATATCAGGAGAATTCTGGACTTTTTATAACTTTCATAAAAAAAGACACTTCCAAGTGTGTGTTATTTGATTGTCTGTCGTCTACCATCATTAACTCAGGCTGCCTTTGCCTGTGTTTGACCTTTCTGGCTTCAGTTTCTAAGAAAAAGGGGAAGTGGCTTTTCACTTTCAGATCAACACATTCAACCTTCTTTTGAGTGCTGCATCGTGTCCTCTTCCCACAACCATGAATGTCATGTTTGTCAAGGACTCTGACCTCACACAATATCTTTTTGTGAAAAACTACCACAGAACTGCATGAACTGATTTGGATGCAAAGCCCGTGGACACACACAGGTTGTTATACATAAAACAGTTACTGAATCTTCAAAGTTTGTTTCCTCATTGCTTGTCTATTTCTACTGCATATTGAAAGGATACTACAAATTAACTTGCCAGACAGTAGTGACTGAGTGTTCATGTGTATCATTTTTGAAAGAAACTTCACTTTGGTAAGATACTTACAGTACTTTTGTTACATGAACTTATTTTTTGCATTTTGAGGTTTGACAAGAAGAAAATTGCAAAGTGTTTGCAGGTCTGAGTTAGAAGGCCCGAGTTTAAAGCCTTTACAATTACAAAAACATAATTTTTACTTTTGTATCATTGCTTCTCTTGCTACACATGGATGGAAAAATGAATCTGCACTTTCACCAGTCATGTAATATGTCCGGCTACAGAGTATGAAATATAACCACTTCTTATCTTGTGATTTGAAACATAATGTTTTTAACGATTGTATATATTTGATGTCCTCTCTCTATGCAACAAAGAGGTACTTATATAAAACCACAAAGCCAGACCCTGATGGTTGATTTTAAATGAGTCATGTTGAGTTTGTTGTGCACAGTGCCTTGGGTTCAATGAGCATCGTGTTTCTTTTAGTCTGCTGTTCCACAGAGCTTTTGGCCCTTCATGCGTATTAATTCAAGTCATGATGTAGAATGAAAGGTCAGTATATTATGTAATTTAAACGTGATGGAGTGTGTGATGTGTTTCCAGTTTTGCTCAGAGTGCACGTGGACAGCTCATGGTGCACCGCTGCCTTGTTCTGATTTCTGTCATCCTATGCTTTGTTTGGTAGATCAGTCCACTTTAGTCCTCAGTGTTCATAGCTCCTGTTCCTCTCATGATGTCAGTTTTATTTCCTCATTTAGCTTCTTGTTTTTTTGGTTCTTTACTTCTTTTTTTAATGTCATGAGAGTAGTCTTACTGTCTACTGAGTGAAATTTTTGTGAGTTTTGAGCGAACAGAAAGTGACTGGGAGTTTTCAGTAAAAAACAATCTGAGCACTATCTGAGAGTTGGACTCTCAGATAGTGCAGGCCATTTCTAGTTCTGGTACTGCAGTATTAAACCAAAACAAATCGCAAATTTATAAGAGACTGACACTGGTTAGTTTCACTAACTGTAAACAAAATGTAAGGGTTTAAGTTTTTGTCCAAAACATTGCCTTCCACTGACTTCTGTGAAAGTCAGTGCAGTAGTTTTTAAGTGGTCCAGTTGATAGTTCAGAACCAGAGGTGAGGGTTAAGGAAAGGAGTGACAAGCAATGCTTATCACTAGCTTGACATTGACATGACAAAACTGTATACTTCACAAAATGTAACAAATATAGCCACATCTCCAGTGAATATATCTCAGAATGTATTTATTTATTTGTATGCCATGTGTTCCACTGACTACAAATAATTATGCCATTCTGGGTTTAAGTAGCAGCACTGGGGCTCCACAGGGGTCTGTGTTGCCTCCCTTCCTGTTCACATTGTACATAACTTTGAGCAACTCTGAGTTCTGTGACATACACAGATGTCTGATGAGACTGCTCTTGTGGTGTCAGGAAAGAACAGGAAAAGGAGTACCGAGACCTGACCCTCTGTAACTGGAGTTACAAAAACAGCCTCCTACTGGACACCTCCAAAACAGAATAAATGGTGGTGGAATGGTGGTAAGTCTAAACCCCCTCTTCAGACAGTCAACATACTGCATGTGGGGTAGATATTTGAGTGGTGCTAACATACAAATATCTTGGGGGGCTTCTGGACAATAAGATGGACTAGTTCCCGAGCACTGAAATACTCTTCTTTAGAGCCTCTTCTTTCCAGAAGAGGTTCTTGTGTGCAGATCTCTGCTGGAGAGGAGGCCTCAGAAAAGAAAGCCTCCTAACAACTGGACAAACTGGTGAATACATCTGGTTCTGTTTCTGGAGAGAAGCTGGTCACATTGGGGATTGTGGTGGAGACATGCACACTAAGGTGGAGGACATCTGGGAAAATCCAGATCATCTTCTTTATTCTTTTCTGACAAACCAGAAGAGAAGCTGCAGTGGACAACTCACCTAATGAAGATGCAGGACTGACATCCAGAAGATCCTTCATGTCCACTGCCTTTGGAGTCTACAACATCTCAATCTGATGATGCAAGGATTGATGATGGCTTCTTCATTAATTCCTTATTTTGTTTGGTTTTCTTTCTCCTTTTTATTGAGCTAATCATAAAGAAAGAAAGAAAAGTTCCTCTGTGGGCACCAGGACTTTTTGGACCCAACCACAATGGCTCTAAACTGTATTACAATGTTAACATTCCTCAGGATTAACTTCAGCCATTCTTGCAGTAGATTGAAAACTCTGTACATATTACACACAGGAACCATACGGTAGAGATTTCTGTCACATTTTAACCGACTTATCTTGACAGAGGTCTGCGCTCCCTGTTCTATTCCATTCAATTCAAAGTGTCTTAAATCAGGCTGTAAGAGATTTCAGTTTCATTTCAAACTGTGACCAGACTATATTTTATCCATTACCCACAAATAATTATTATGAAGATAGATTCAGTCTAAACTAAACTAAACCAAGTGGTCCCAAAATTGGTTAATCATTCGTACTCAAAGATACATGCATCTTTATCTTTCAGTGCATTTAGTTAATATACAACCATGTTCTATCTTTCATGAAGACCATCAAAGTGGATTCGATTCATATAGTATCAGATGTATGTATTGTGTTTGGATGAGTTAGGGGTGTGGGTGACAATTTAACCTTGACTTAGTTGTTAATCTTGCTCTTTCTTTCATGTTGGCCTTGTAAAGTGTAAAGCAGGTGGATTTACTGACCTGGTGCCTGGGCCAACTATTATCAACCAAACAAAACAGATGCAATCTATATTTATACAAGATAAATTAAAGAATGAAGCACAAACACAGTGTTATTTTTAACACTACAGCATTTCCAACCACAGTTGTCACTAGTGTTTTAAGTCAAGTCCATCTAGACCGACACCAAGCCATAGACAGACTAGATCAAGACTGGAACAGGACTAGATTTACAGCCAGAAGTTTAACATGCAAAACAATGAGATTCCAGGACAGGGTTTACCCAACTGCTGTCAGATTTAAATAAACACATCTACTGTCAGAGATAAAACAGAGCAAAATACTGAGAGGATCTCAGCCGCACTGTACAATACGACATATGACTACCTGAAAAATGTGTGTGTGTGTGTGTATTGTGTATTCATGGATATTTATATAGCTTTATTTTATTCTGTCTACAACTGTTTTATCTGTGTGCTTTATTGTGACCAATGCATTGCATTACATCTATGATAGAAATGTTTAAATAAATAAAGAATCTGAAATAAAAAATCGGAAAAAGGCATAAAATAGCAACTGAGTTTTTCAAATAAGCTGGACTTATAATAGCCAACAAACAAACACACAAAAGCATACCCTCCAACACTGGGCGTGTTAAAATAAACTGGCTTACCCTCTGGTGTCTGTCATGTGATGTGCTCCCGGTTAAACATTGTCCACTTCTTATAAGGTTCATTAATACATTCAACAGTTTTAAGCCCCGGTCACACAACACTCCACGTCTACACCACGTACAAAAAGTTATGAAAATCTGGTGGACGTGGTCGTCAGTGGTAATTTTTGGCTTGGCCGTGCTTTGTACGGGGTATGGCCGCCAGCGGCTGTTCCACTGCTGAAGCACTGCCTAAGCACAGCTAACCACGTCCAGCCACATGTAAGGCTAAAAATAGGTTTGCACGTCTTCAAATGAATCCAGTCACGCACCCAGATGTTCCGTACCATCCTCCTCCTCCTCCTTCTTCTTCTCTCAAGGATATGTTGGGCCTGTATCAGGTGGTTCTGTTGGTGCTAGAGCATGAAGATGAGGACATCACGGCGTTGAGGGTTCATGTTCACCCCTTGACATGTAGACTGCAAGTGCTGAGGTCTCAGAAAATTACGGTATTTATATGCCGCAAATCAGAAGTGATACAGAAGTGATTAGGCAGTGATCAATCGTATTTAGAACTTGTTCGAGATGTCGTTTAACGGGCTTAGGTAGTGCTATGTACGCGGAAAAATCCATTTGTCAGTGATAAGCCGCTAAACACACGCTATTTCCCGTGATACCAACATGTAACACCCGTCCGATGACCGTGCTCTGCCCGTGACAGACCGCTAAACTTTCGCGTCTTACCACATCTCCCCCAGTTTTAATCACTGCCAGAACACGGATTATCATGTGTGTTTCAAGTGTGTTGCACGTCTTTGCCATGTGTGCCGCCCGTGGTTGTCCGCGGGCTAAAATTTTGAGCAGTTCAAAACTTTTTGCCGCGTCCGACACCGTTCCGATTTTTCCCCGCGTCCTGCCACGTCTATAAATCGACTGTAGCTCGTCTTAAACTCGACATCAACGCGAACAACATCGTCTGCTTCATGGGAGACCACTTTTAGATGGGTTTTGGCTGTGATTAAGCCATAAAGCGCTGTGTGACCGGGCCTATAGACAGGAGTGTGTCACTTTAGTTAATTAGCATTTGCTAATTGCAGTGGATATGGTTACGACATATTTACATCTTTGACATTCCATCTAAAGTCTTATTTTTTTTCACTGGCCGGAAAAAAATAAAGCTCATATTTAAAGTAAAAATATAACAAATTGCCCCTTTAACATGAAATGTACAGTTAATGATCCAACTTCAATTAATTCCCCAATTAGCAGCATGCCCCTGCAGATTTCATGCATACAGATTACCCATACAAAGTGCACTCAACCATGGGAAACATTTAGCTCAGGTACTTCAAAGCTGTGTTGAATTAAGCCCAGACCAAGACCAAGGCCATGGCCCAATCCCAATTCACTCTTTGGCCCTCCCTCTTACTCCTACCCCTTGAAATGGAGTACCCAGGGGTAGTAGTAGTGGTTGAAACATTCCGCTTTGAAATGAAACAACCCTTTGAGACCCGTTACATCATCAGCAGTCATCGATGCCGCTACAAACACATGCAACAACTTTGTTTGTGAAAGAATTCTTCATGTCGTCAGTAGCTGTAACCACCTCTGTTCCATGGGCTTTGGTCATGTTTTTTGTGGCTATCAACTGCAAATTGCAAAAGTGTGGTCTATTACACATTGAAAAGACATTAAACAGTTAATTAGTCGAAGTTGTTTAGGAAGAAATTCTGTACATTTGTGTGTTTCTTTCACCACACCGCTGCACTTTGCTATGTTTACCTCCATCTTGCTGATGATTTGAACTGAATTGTGGGAGATTTCTCATACTCCTCCGTTTGTAGTGTGGTCCTGAAAGATCTCTGTTTCGAGGGCCAAACAGCCTTTCCCCTCTGACTCATCGAGAATCGGGACACCCCTACGCCTTCATGTGAACGTGCAAAATCGATGGGTCGGGGTAAGGGGGGGGGCCATGGGGTGAATTGGTATTGAGCCCACGTCTGTCAGTATCAGTCACCAAAATAGGAGTGTGGTCATTTTCATCTGCCCTTAGATGTGTTCCCATTTGCTCAAACAAATTGTACAAAAAATAATTCTAATACGATTAAATGCCAGACTAAACAGCCCACGCTGAAAGATCCCCTCAGGCTCTTCTCATAACCTCATGTCCTATGTACTGAATAAGCGCTCATGGCCACCATTTTAATGTGAAAGGAATGGGTCTGTTTTATAGCTACTTAAAATTTACATCCGCATTGAATTTTGTGTAATGTTTCATTTGATCTTTTCCTTTGTTCTGCACAACAGTCACTTTTTGTCGGCCAACATAGGACCATCTGTCTCCTGCCAAAATGACAAATGCAGCCCCTTGAGTTCGACAAAATGCAGTCATCTCTAAACTGTGACTTTTGTCTTGCCAATTTGTCTTGTAGTATTCCCTTCTCTGATCCGGGAGGGAAGTCTTTTTAAAATAAGTGTCCTGACGCGACATGGTGGACACAGAGTCCAAGGTAGGATTGATGTGGGCTCCCAGGGTCCTTTGGGATCGTTTGAACGCAGGGAGCCCGGGGATTTGTCAGTCTAACGGGAGCTGACAGGAAGAGAATGAACTTTAACACTCACAGGCTGCTTTCCCTTTCATGAGCCTCCAGAGGAACCCTGTAGTGAATCAAATCCCATGGCTTAGGGACGTACACACACAATTGCGTGCGACAAATGCATACACACGGGAACAACGTAAAGGCACACCAAACACATATTACTTAATGTTACCTTCCCCCACGTGTCCCCACACATTTGTATTTAATCAGTCAAGCTGTTAATACTGAAAAATGCATCGTAGAAGTAAAAACTCATTGGCTGCATACATGTTCTATCTACAAGAGCTACTTAGACACACACTTCCTCCAACGACCTGAGAACAGAGGTCATTGCTGAGAGCTCGTTGTTTCAGTGATTTCACGCCGTGTTGCGTTCAATCAGGGGCAGTAATGAAAGGTCTCATAATTCTAACGTTAATGGGAACCAAGGTCTGTTAAACAGCTGAAAAGCTTGGTTTTGGAACTCAGTTTGGACCCAAAATGGGAGCCATAGTGTGTTTCCCGAAGAGTTACAAGGTAGATGTCACTGAGCCTGAAGCTGAGGAGATCTCTAGAGACATAAGATAAAAAGTTCACTAAACTGATTTAGAGTGTTGGCCAACAACACTCTGTTTAATTATTTACCACTAATTGAATCTGCCAGAGGATCTATCTAATTACCCCGAGTTAACTACAGATCAGGGCTTCTGCAAAGGGGGATGTTTTTGACAAACTCAAGAAGGTTAAAAAGAACATGAGCAACTTCACCACAAAGAGCTTTTAATTCATGTTGAAGTCTTTTGACAACTGAGCAACTTAAAAAAAAAAGTTCAACAGACTGAGTAGCACATGTTGTGTTGACACTGTTGCCTTTCAAGTTACAGTAAAACATTAAGTTTAATAAAAACTGGCAACTTTTTAGAACGCAGCTTCCTGAGAAAGTATAATGACACGTTTTAATTTCTTTAAGAGTTCCTTAGTTATGTTAATTCTGGAAATATGAAGCTGAATAATGTGCATTAAATTGAAGACCTCAGGCTCTGATTAAACTTAGAGGAAAAACTCAAATTGGCACAAATTACAGAAGAGAAACCCAGGTATAAAATGCTTTTAAACTAATGATTTTTTTTTGCAAATTACTTTGTGGAGGAATTGGAATAACGACATTGAGTATGTTGTGTCTGTAAGTCCAGGGACTGATCTTTGTGTTTTGCATCATATCGCATAAAACACATTCCTTTGGTTTACAATAATGCCTTTATAATCTAATCATGTGACTATACAACCACTATTTTGCTTCATATAGTAAATAGACTGAGCAAATAAAACTCATTATCAGTTAACAGTATGTAGACTCTTTTTTTTCATTTACATAAATTATTGTTATTCATTTTACTGTATAATCACTGTCTTCCTGGAGGGGCTGTATGTTCCACCTGACAGCCAATTAAAGGGTTCCACCTGTCAATCATCACTATACTTCTGATCAAAATTCTTAAATGTTTCTATAATCAAAATAAATCATACATTACAATGTTTTCTTGTCCTATCAAGTGTATTTAAATGTTTAATACCTTTGGACATTGAATTTAATGCTTTTTAATGTCATTTAAGGCCTTAATTTTCACAAAATCTACTTAATGACTTTTAATGCTGTTTAATGACCTGCAGAACCCAGTATACGGACTGAAACACACCGATGAACGTGAATATGAAAACAGGGTTCTCCCCAGAAATGTATAGCATCCTGTCTTTTGGGGGGGGGGGACGACTCATTTTTCTGGCCACTCCTCCTCGGCTACACGGGCCATGGTCACCGCCAAGGACACAAGGGAGGAAGGAAGTGAGTTTACGTGTGGTCAAATCCCAACCAATAAGAGTGCTTGATTTAATGCATTACATCATATCCAACCAATGGGAAGAAAGTCTCGCGCTAAAATCTCCTGATAGATGCAACTCCATGAGATTTTAAAGGCAAAACATTACAACGCTGGAAAATAGAGCGCGTACCTGCAAACCCAATGGATTTCAGTAGATTTTAGCTAAATCTAGGGAAAATAGAAAAAAAAAAATTGCAATGAGTAAAGCAGCGCTGGGCTAGCAGTATACTGGTGCAGCACTGTTGTTTCATCATCTGGGGAGAACCCTGGAAAGGATTAGGCAGAACTGGCAGGAGGACCACTCAGGAAATGTACAAATTCACTTATCTGTAATAAAACACATAAAGTGAATTGGGTCGGGATGGTTATCATTTTTAGAAAGTGGATCCCCGGAAGGAAAGTTAGAAAAACTGCTCTCAACAGAATGTAAATGGTGGGAAACACAAACAAATATTAACACGGATTTATGTCGCGACAAAACGCTGAAGATGGAGATGTTTTGTGTCTGGCATAACGACACATGGAGTCTATCCAGGCGCTCTTTCCCTACAGCGCTCTGGAGCTCAGCGAGTCTATGCAGTGTGAAGATATAAAAATAAACATAAAATCAGTCTGCCAACTCGATGCCAGGAGATCCTGGGTTGTCACCCGATGCAGAAAACCTCACCCTATGTCCACTCTGCGCCCTCATCCTGCAGTGTCATCCTCCCCCATCAGAAAACACAGCTACACCCTCCATACCGCTGTTAATCCCAGTAAACAACAGCTACAGTTACAGTGTTCGCCGCCGGCTGAGTCAGACCGCCGCTCACACACCTCCGCCAGGCCAGAGAGCACGTCTCCGGTTATAGATAGACCACTGGCTGGTGTGTTTCCACAAGACCGAGTGCAGACGGGCCGACTGAGCTGTATCAAATCTCTAACGCTATGTGGCTGCACAAACACACGAACTAGACGACTAGAGCTCAGCTGCCGGCTTACCGCTGACACAATTTGAATAGAATGAGAACGGCGGCAGACAGAAGGCTGTTTCCATACCCATCCTATAAATAATCACACACATGCTGCTAAACTTAGTGCTTATTAATGAAATAAAGCAGCAAAAGTTTCACTCTAAAGCAGCCATATTAAAAAAAAAAGTCCAAAATCCGAACTCTTCTGTAAACTCATGCTGTTATTGCTTGCACTTTTGGGTCAGACTGACCTCAAGTGAATGAACAGATACCCCATTGCCTGCCAGCTTTCAGCCTTCAGAGAGGATTTTAGTGCACACACATATTTTTATAGCTGCCCATGTTTTCCTTTATCTGTTTTGACTCCTAGTTTGAATAGAAATGAACAAATGACCTTTGTTTTTGCTCTTTTTCTGGTAGTATTACATATCAATGAGACCTTTCCTATCTAAGGGATTGATTGTATGTGTTTGAAATTCCGTGTGCCAATACCGACTTCCATCAAAGTTTGGAAGGAAGGTCATGAGTCAAGAATGCAGACGTTAATATCTGGACCCAGGGTTCCGACAGACCTCTGCAAGTTAAATTTAAGACTTTTTAAAGGGGTCATATTTTTGCTAAACTCACTTTTATTAGCCTTTGGTTCATTTATTTGTGTATTTGGACCCTAATAGTTCGTAAAGTCTGAATTTGAACCCTCCAGGAGCTGCAAAACTATCTTTATATCCATTCTGGCAAAAATCGAGTGAATTTCTACAACTTATTTTAATTCCTGCTTAATTTTTTACTTTCCACAACTAGTTACAACATTTGCACATTTAAGGTCAAGACTTCTGACGAACATTTCTCTGAGTACAACATTTTTTTTTTTTTTTAAATCAGCAGCAGCGGTTGTAGTCCTTACTAAAAATATGTCCAGACTTCAAGCCGATTACCTAAAATATCCAGCTGTTGGTTGTATTAACGAACAGAAGTGGATGAACAGGACAGAAAGCACGATCAACAACCTGGAGGGGGCGGGGCATGAAGTGGCTCATTTGCATTTAAAAGGCCAGGGCTCAAAACCACCTTTCAGGTGTCATTACTGAGAAATAGGGTTGAAAATGGACCTGTGGAGCTGAATTAATGAAGAATTCAGACCCAAGCAGAGCATTTACAGTTTATAAAGACCACAGGGATATGGTTTATAATGCATAATTCCATTTACAACAAAGCAAAATTTCACTACTTTAAGACCTTTTTAAGACTACTTAAGACAGAATTTAATGCCCATTTCTCAGCCACAGTTGCAAAAATTTATGACTCCTAAAATGTAGGCAACTCGGGTCAACCAGGGTGAAAATGATCTTTTCTCCATCCAGGCATTATTAAATTTGCACTTCCCCATCCTTACTGTTGGCTTGCAAGCCGTCCCTTAAAGTTCCTAAAGTCGACTTTCTGGAATGACGCAGCGTAACTATCGGCTGCACGTGTGTTGGGCTGAATATTCTGTGAACTTTTCTCACCGGGGGCTGCAAAGTTACCAAAAATTGGCTTCAAATTTTAATATAAATTGTCGGATGGGAACTGAGTTGAATAACGTAACTTTCATTGTACATTTAAACACAATACAGCCAAATGATTCTGGCAGCATAACTTAAGACCTACCATATCATATTTAATACCTTTTAAATACTTTTTTATGGTATTCAATGGATGTTTCAGACCTTTAAGACTTTTTAAGACCCCGCAGGAACTATGTGGACAATATTTATTTGCAATAAAACTTTTTTAGGACTGGGAATCATTAAATGAAGGCCAGTTTTGGCTAAATCCACAATAATGTTGATATGTTTTTGTTTTAAAGCCAACAGAGAATGACTTTAAATGAATGAAACCAATGCAGAAGTACAGTGCTTTAAAAACAAGTCATTCATTTTGTTTCTAGGTTTCACTGTGGTCCCATTTACTCTATATGAGCTGTCTAACAAATGGTGTAGTGGTGCATCTTTAAATTGTTGCTCCATCTATAAAACTCAAGGTTAAACACAATCCATTCTTCTGTGTCAGACTTTGACAACACCAGTGTAGCTACGTTTAATAGGTCCTACTACCATTACTGTAAAATGACTTAATTATGCAGTGTTTGATGACGTTTTACAGATTCAGTAGGTTAGCTTTCTGTGATTTGTATAGTTTTCACGTGGCTCTTTCCAGAAGAAAACAAGACTACCAGCTGTTACTTCTACCTCCTAATTTTCATCCATTTCTGTTCGTGTTGTCTGCCTTAACAGCTGTTCTGTGGTTAATTCCTGCTTTTTATCCAACTACAGTATATTCACAGCAGTCGAGCAGTTTGCAACAATTCCTGTCCAGCAGTGCTATCATTACCATCAAGTGACGCGAGATGAGTTTCAGACAAGTTAGAAAGATTTTTTGTTTTTGTCTTTTTCTGAATTTCTAGTGTTGGTGGGGATAAAATATTACTGTGGCTACATCCTTAAGAATGAAGACCTTTGGAAATGTCTGTTCGTGCTGTGGACAAAGTTAAAGACAAGCTAAAAACCGTCAGACTGAACACTACTCCCATACAGATTTAATCCACCACATGACACATTTAATAACTAAATATCATGACAACTATCTGTCAATTTTTTTTTTTACTTCAAAACAGTCATGGACAACCACCAGCTGTTTATTTGTGCTGTAAACAAAAGAAAAGGGAGTAAAGTGTAGTGTGTCCAACGCAGTCTAGGAAGGTGATGGGACTTTGCAAAAGCCAAGTAATTTTAGATAAAGCCATCTGTCGTTAAATTGGCTTCCGATGTGCCTGAAATCATTTGTTGTACCTCTGAATAGATGTTCACTCTCCTGCCACTGTTCACTCCATTTAACATTTCAATTCGCACCATATAACTTCTTGCTCGCCTGTCTTTGTCTCATGTTTATTCACCATCTTTTGAATGGCAGAGGCATCACTTATCACTGGCATCAGACACACAGTACTGCGAATAAAATGTCAGGACATAAGTAGGTTTGTTGTTTTAGTAAAAGCACAATAATATACGGTGCTTGACAAATCTATTAGACCACCTGCTGTGAAAACAAGAAAACATAAATATCTTCATAGTATACAAAAAACTTGTTTCAAATTTACAATTTCACGATAACAATTTTTGTTATTCATTAAGAAAATGACCAATTGGAATAACAAAATAGTCCTTATAACGAAAAACACTACATAGCCAGTCACTGTACCTGTAGGGGGCGCTGTCAGCAGAACAACTCAATGCAGAGACACACAGGATGGAGAGAGAGATGGAGAACAGCTGACTGACAGCGTTTTAAACTGCAGTGGGAACAAACTGAAGTTACAGCGCAGCACAATGTGGCTTTTATTTGATTCTATTTGACACTAGTCTGTCATCTGTAAACGCTGCCCCCTGCAGGTTTGGAGCACTGCTGTTGTACTGACCGTACTGATCATAGGCAGCATTTTTTGTTTGCAGATGTTTTCTTGGTTTGCATCATTCCTTTAATTTCAGAGCATTTGATGATTATGCATGTGTTTTTCTTTCTTGTGGCACATTTGTTTCATTTGCACCACATTCCTCTACTGGTACCTTGTTCACACTGTGTTTGAGTTTGTGAATTTGCATCCCTCTATACTTACATCTGTTTTCTCAAAATGAGACGCATTGGGCCATTGAAATGTGTGAAATGTGGCCACCATATGACAGTAATGTTATACATATTTACCACATCGTAGCTAGACTATGTTCATATATTTATCTCCACCAAGGAGGTTATGGTTTTGCCTGCATTTATCAGTTTGTTTTTGTTCAAAATAACTTGAAAAGTAGTGAATGGATTTCAATAAAATTTTCAGGAATTGTTGGAAATGGGATATGGAATGAAATGATTACATTTTGGGGGTGATCCGGATCACTGATCATGTTTTAAAGGATTCTATAACATTGCGAGATAGGACCATTTTCTGCATTTGTGGATTTAACTGCACAAAGAATGGTCAGGGCACTTCGGAAAAAAATACAGGATACTTTTTTGAAAAGGTTCTACAAGACTGATCTGGATAATTGAATAATTACCTCCACCAAGGAGGTTATGTAATCTGTAGAGTTTGTTTGTTTGTTTGTTTGTTTGATAGCAACATAACTCAAAAGGTTACGGACAGATTTTGATGAAATGTTCAGGAAATGGTAGAAATGGGACGAAGAACAACTGATTAAATTTTGATGGTGATGTGGCTCACCGTCTGGATCCAGGAATTTTTTTTAAAGGTTTCTTTATCATTAGGAGATAGGGCATGATGGCACTGATCTGCCTTGGCGGAGGTCTGAGCTCTCTGAATGCTTTTCTAGTTTCAATTGAAAAACAAATAAATGAAAAATGATCCAATTATGCTCATTTTTAAGGGGTGTCCAAATTCTTAAATATAATTCTATATAGTAAAGACACTAACTATCCTTACCATACATTATACGAGTGAAAACACAGACTCTATAAAATGTTCTGTGCCAACTCCTACACAAAGCATTTATCTTCTTCCTATTTGTACTTCATATATTGTCCACTCTGCACTGACTGGCAGCTCAGAGGTAAATGGATCACTCTGTATTTGACAAAAGCCTCCGCTGGTTCGATGTTCAAACACCCACGTGTTCTGGTTTACCTTGTTGTCTGAGTGGTTTAGGTCAGACGTCTTGGCTGTGGCGTCTAGATCGGTCACTCCCCGGTTGACATTTAACTCCTCCGCTGCCGGCAGCTGATTGGCCTCCTCGGCATCGATGTCTGTCTCCTCTGTGATGGTCGGCGTCTTCTCTTCACCTGTTAGCTCCCGCACTGAGCCGAGGAAAGTACACACACATACAGGTGGATGAGCACGCACGCCTGCATACACACATGTGGGCATGAGCATGTTCACACACACATACACACACACATGGGTAGACACACACAGGACAAGTAAGAAACAATATACAAACAGCAAAGTTCAACTGTAAACGTAATCATACGGGGAAAAGTGAATCTTTACTTTTCTACTCACAATATTTCAGTTCATTCTGAAATGACCAAACCACAGAAGCATAACATAGTGGAAAAGCTGCCAGCGCTCCTCTTTCCTTGGATTTTCTATTTTGTGTTTTAGGTTTTTAAAGAGCCTTCTCATTACTGTTGATATATTTTTAATGGGACAAATCAGCCAAAATAGGATGCAGACCGTGTTGTCGCCGTAATAGATCTCATTAAAAACTGAGACCATTTTTAACAAGCATCAACTAAATCCGCTGCAGACTGGTGCACTTTGAATGATTACACCTTTTCTTCTGACTTTTAATGTCAATATTAATAATTATTGACATAAATAAGCCAACTAATTCTTTATTCTTTTTTTTTTCCTTCAGTAAAGAGCGATGTTTGAGTGATAAAAATGCCTGCTACTCTCATAGAAATTGAAATGCAGCTCTATTAAATCTTAAAATCTTCCATGAATGATAGGACTCTTTAGCGATTTGAAAGATGCTGAATATTTTATAGTTTCATTTGCAACTCGGAGCACAAATATAACACTTTGTCTCAGTTGATGGCACCATTAGTTCTCTTACAATGCTCTAGGTTTCTCATTATAGTCACTTCACCAAAAAGGTCAAAACAAGGTGTTGCTGGGCTAAAGGAATGGCTTCATGGCTGTAATAATTGTTGTGGGAGGTGTAAAGGTAGTATAGTAACCCTTACTGCAGGACTACTGTAGTCTATATTGTACATAAGTATTGGTCCAAATGTTTGGTAGTTTCTTCTCCGTCTCCTCATGCTAATCTTCTTCAGCTGCTCTGTCATGTCTTTACTTTTGCAGCTTGTCCTCTTGCGTCTACATGCATGTTTTATACTTTTCTAGAGGAGCGGGTCTTTTTTCTGCATGTCTTACATTGTATGTGTTGTATATTGTAGCGTGCTGGAGGAGCAGCTAAAGGGGAAGTTTCCCAGCATGCAATGGGGCAAGGTAGTTTGGGATAATTGTATGTGCTTACAGTATTCTGGGTTTATAAGAAGTGTAGTTCTTGATTTGTGAGAGTTCTGATGTGAATTATACTTTTTGTTTGTTGTTTTCTTGTGGAATGATTACTTTTATTGAGTTTATTTTCTTGCACCATGAGTTAAGTTACTGTTTTGTTTCATCTGTAATGGTTTCCAAGTCATAGATAATAAGATAATAAATCCATGTTAACTGATAACCTGTCTGCTTATTACAACAATGTCACCCTCTTAAAATAATTGAGTCATTTTGGTATGTTTGAAAATTTGTCTAAATCATGCTCCATGTTTGACTGACCTTGTTGTTTGTATGTCAATAGGCATCTGTTGTTGTAACTATTTTGAAGGAAATTGTTTGTAAATATATATTCAACAAACGGTTCCATTTTTTTGTGTTTCTTGAAAAATCTGAAAAAATTATTTAGGTGATTATTTTATGAAGGCGAAGATATTTCACATAGTACACAATATTTAGTTTTAGTTAGTTTGTTAGTTGAGTTTTGGTTTTGAAACACCAGGCAGTGCAGTATGTACAGGGTTCATCAGTGTAACACCAATGCGATAGCAAAACAGAGGTAAAAGTAATATAAAATACCCCCGGGTAAAACAAAACAAACAAACAAACAAACCCCACTGATAGCATCAGGGTACTATGAATAATATTTATATTCCCCCATATAGACCCAAACAGCCACCGGGGACACAAACTATCTACTGACCTAAAATATCTAATAACTTCTGAACCATTAATCCTATCAATACATGTAAATGATTAGTATAAGATGCAGTTTATGTTTTCAAGGTCATCACATATGATATCAGAGGCTCCGTAGTTACCATGGAAACACCGTCATCTTCTACAACATTGATTCACCAGTA
>JAQQZY010000020.1:12430954-12440954 GCA_030068375.1 Ostorhinchus rueppellii | reverse complement strand
GCTTCATGACAACATATTGTGTAACCCGGAAGTCCTCTATTGACCCGGAACATCCGTCTAGCTTCAAAATAAAAGCGGAATTTTGGGGATTTGGAACGGATTAGGACATTTACATGGAAAACACGTCTCTACGAACAAAATTTTCTACTTACGAAACTACTTCTGGAACGGATTAATTTCATAAGTAGAGGTACCACTGTATATATATATATATTGCATTTATCTGAGGTCATCATTAGGTAGATCCTGGGGGGAAATATGTCTACATTGGTCTTTTATTATTGGCTCTAAAAAGCTGGAAACGTACCTGATACCAAAATAAAGCCAGTTTCATAGAAGCACTTATGTCACAGCAGTTTGTACAACTGTGTTGAAACAAAACCAGAATTTAGTCGAGACTTTCAGCTTTTATTTCCAGACTCTTCACTCTTCAACAGACTTTTCAATCCCTGTCTCTCCCCTGATCCAGTTTCATGATTCCAACTTTTCTTGTTCCTTTTTGTCTAATATCCTCTCCTCTATTAACCGTGCTTTCTCCTCGTGTTCCGTTTCTCTAATCCGCTATCTCCAACGCCTCTCTCCCGTCTCCTTTTCATTGCCATGATAATTAGTTCCTCAGATAAGCTCATTGGCTGTGCGTGACAGCTCTTGTGTTGCCTAACACACCATGACAGTGAGTGTGTGTGGCTTGTATGTGTGTGGTGTCCTGTTACTATGTGTTGATGTACATTTATAGCGTGTGGGTGATCTGGGGGCTCACTAGCGTGTTAAAAGGAGCTTGTCTCTGGAGGGCTGGAGGAGCTGTTAGAGATAACATACTCCGAGCCCGGCGCTCACATAGCACGGTGGGAAGGACAACCAGCCAAGCCTCTGTAATGACTGGAACGGTGGGATAAAAGAGCTGTTCCGTGGCCTCTTGTGTTTGCAGACTGGTCCAGCTGGTGGATCTCCATACGTGTCCCTGCAGACCCCACTCAGAGCCACGTGTCCCTGGGCTGTAGAGAAGCCTGTCGTGTCCAGGCACGAGGCAACGGATAAAAGTAGCTCAGCCCACCAGTGCTGTTGTGCACGGCCTTCTTTCTTTGGGTTGACTCATCCGTGACATTCACTCCAGCACCCCCCCACCACACACTTGCTTGCCAACTTGGGCACAATGCGGGCGATGGTGCAATGAGTGTGTCAAATGCAGGTGCAGTACAATCTGTTTGTGCCATGTGAGGACATACGGCTGTGAGAAGTGTGTAGGTGTTTGTGTACACTGGGTAATGCACTCATTTAATTAATAGGAGCATTCTGTCACGGCCTGGATGATGCACTTGGTGTCATTTTAGGTTAATTCTGTGGCCTAGAAATACTAGATCTATTGGTTTTCTGTCTGCTGTCTTTTTAAAGCATTAGGGGGGATGTTCTGCAGTTTGTTTGTTTGTTTGTTTGTTTGTTTGTTTATCTATTTTGAATTAGCATTAAAACCAAACAACAAAAGGATTATATCAAAGAAAGTCCACATCCGAGAAGGAGCGGGATGAAGTTTAACTATAATCTCCTGCCCCCTTACCCCATCCTCCAACCTAACCTTAAAGTCCTATGGCACATCCCATAAGGAACTCAAAAAAACCTACACATAGACTAAAGTCTGACTAGTGCAAAACTCTAAATTGCTATACACATATATTAAAGATAGACTGTCCATTTTGCAGCAGCATTTCACATTAAAGTAAACTCTGTCCTTTTCCTAGCAGTAACAGTGCACATATGAAAAATGAAAATAACGACTGTCCATTTCATAACAATTCAAATATTTTAAAAATGAAAATAAACTCTGTCCCTTTCATAATAACAATACACATCAAAAAACAAAAATAAACTCTGTCCATTTCACAGCAATAATGTACATATAAAAAAAAGACAATAAACTGTCTGTTTCATAACAATCGTACACATACCAAAAAACAAAAGTAAACTCTGTCCGTTTCATAACAATAATACAAATATTTTAAAAAACTAAACAAAAATAAACTCTGTCCATTTCAAAAGAATACACATTAAAAAAAACCCAACTAAATTAAACTCTGTCCATTTCATAACAATACACATATCAAAAACAAAAGTAAACTATCTGATCCATTTGCTCAGTGTAATCGAGTACTAAATTACTGGGTTTGACCCACTTGTTCTTTAACATTTGACATTTTTTCAGTTTTAGACTTATAACCCCTTCCATCTCAGAGCCATGTTACACTTCTTGCTTCACTAAACTTGTCTGACAGCTTTAATTATTTTCCAGGCTATAATTTTCCGCCACTCTCCTGTAATGTGACAGCTAAATGTGTTGATCTAGAATGTTTGTGATAAACTGAAAATGGAAGGATGAAGTGCTCCGTTGGAAAATGCATCGTCACAAAACAAAAAATAGTGCCGTTTCTTCTGAGCTCATGAAAAGTTTTTTTCTGCTTTACTGATGATTCTTGTAATTTTATTAGACTTTTACTGGAGTGAGCTTCGTAACAGTGAAAGTTGACTTCCACTGGGTATGGATCTGAATACTTCCACGACTGATGCAGTCACTCCTGCAGTTTTCTCTCTGTCTGTTTATTTTCTTTCAGACAAACCATCTGCCCACACCATCAGCGCACTGACCGCTGTAGCTGTACTGCTACATCAGCTCCCACTCACACCCACACACGGCTGCTGTGCGCCGGTCTATTTTTCTGTTGCTTCTTCGCTCACATTTGTGGAATTACCTGCTGTTTCTTTGGTTTGAAAATGTTCAGTGACGTTGCTGTGACCAACACATTCTGCTACAGTGCTGTATGTTTGTCTGATATGGCACATTTACAACATTTCTGCTGTTTTCCACAGAAATACCGCTTCATTTCCTCAGTCTGAAATGACTCTCAGTGCATAATTAAAGAACAAGAAATTATATTGTTTTACACCAACAACAGAAAAAGGACAAACATATCTTCCAGAGGAGAAAAAGAGGTTTCATAATCATTTTGCATACTTTCATTTGTCACTGACTTCACTTTGCATACCTTGGAGGAGATTCTACAAGGCTGTGACAGATTAATTTCTCCCCTTTCAACAACTTTGAGTTAAAATGCAGTGCTCGCATTCACACTATTCATTTGGCACTCTGCAGATGTTCAGCCTAATGTCACCTTCTCGCAGATTGTACAAGTGAGAGTCATATCACTACATCTGCTGATGACAGGTGCACTAACAAGTAGGAGTACCTTCAAAAATCCTTGAGGACACTTTTTGCAAACAATCCAGAAGAGAAAGAAAGTGATGCTGAGTGGGAGGCAGGCTCATGTTGTTTCCTCTGTGTGTGTGTGTGTGTGTGTGTGTGTGTGTGTGTACTTCTTTTGTACCTGTGACGGATGAGTCGTTCTTTTCGCTGTGACAGTCCTCCTGTCCATCTGCGCTCTGCTGCGTGTGCTGCAAGCTCAGTTTATGACAAACCTCGAACGCCTGGCCGACCGTCCGCACGATCCTCATGGCCTGACTCTGGGCGAGAGAGGACAAAAAGACAGAGGACACAGCATTGAAACTTTAGATTCTATTGTTAGTTTTATTACAACAATCATTTCTCACTTACTGAAAGTAAGAGGTCATAGATCAGAAAGAGCCGCGTTAGACAGAAGAAAAATATGTGCAAAAAAGCTCTAGATCACCTATGATATCGGTAACGGGTATCGACCCATACACAAGACCCCAGCATCAGCATCAGAAATGAACAAGTCGGATCAGTGCATCCCTGGGGCCTCAGAAGTAACACAGAATAGAATATTAACTAGTTCATCGTGCCTGGATTGTTTTTTTTTGGGTTTTTTTAATAATAATACAAGAATTATCATCAGAGTGAAGCTTTAGTCATACATAAGTCAGTCCAGAAGCTGATAACAGTGGTGCTCATATTCTGTTGCATCTGCCCAGTGTGGTTTAGCACCAGCTGCCACTGATCTGTTGACTCTGAATGACTGGATGTTGTACCAAACCCAAACTATTCAACTTGTGTTCAAAGTTACTGGGCTGCAGACAGGCAGCATGATTCCTCCTGTTATGGTGTTTGGTTTAGTGCCATCAACTGTTAACATGCAAAATGTGAGAAAGATTACAGATGGTGAAATGACAACATCCAACTCCATTTGAAAACGCGGACACACACACACACACACACACACACAAAAGAACAAAACTGCTAAATTAAGGCTAATAATAATGGTTTAGATTTTTATAGCGCTTTTCAAGTGACCCAAAGTGCTTTATATTATTCATTCACTCTCACATTCTCCCTCTGGTGGTGGTAAACTACATTTGTATTCACAGCTGTCCTGGGGCAGACTGACGGAATCATGGCTGCTAATTTGCGCTAAACTCTCTCTCTGACCACCACTAAACATTGAATACACCTGTGTGAGAAACACTGGAGGCACTGACTAGGACAGAGAGGGATTCAAACCACCAACCCTTCGGTTATATGATGACCCACTCTACCACCTGAACCACAGCCGCCCCTAACGGTAGTGTACCTAGTGAGGGATGATTTAATCCAAATCCTAAAGATAATGCATGCCCTTATTGACACTTAGAGCATATTTCAGATTATATTCCGTGTGGAATGTATACGATCAGTTATTTAGTATTCAAAGGACAATCTTTAGGAAGTGACATTTTAAAGCCTAGTCTTCAGATTTGACAAGCCACCTGGTCCTCCCTCTGCTGTGCTGTCTTTCTAACATTTGTGTGGGCTGAACTTGTTTTTATTATTGAGAATTCAGTGTATTCCAAGTCTAAAAAGTGACATATCAGTTCTCATGAGGCAACAAAACTATTCCAGGAAAAAGTTTTTTTTTTTTTTTGTCTGGAGTCAGATTTGGGTATAGTTTTGCCTCAAAAATATGTTTTTGTGACAAAATACACAATGAACAAAGAAACACGGTGTCATGTATTCTTCCAGTGTCACATGAAACACCTGTTACACAATCCCTATGAGCCGAGCCAGACGCCTGTCCATGTTTTTGTCTTATTACAATGTAGTGTTGGTTTTTCCTTCGCTCTAAGGTGTGTGCTGGTGAATCTGACTGCTTATCTCCTGTCTCACTCCGTCTGCCCTGTTCTGAAAAGGCAGGTCAAGTGTAAACATCCGAGGTGACTTCTGCCTTTTTGGACTTCCTTGTCACAGTAGAGAGGAGCAGAGCGCTGAGGACCAGCCTCCAAACACCACTCATCCTCAGCTCAATGAGCAGAACAGATGCAGCGTGGCCTAAAAGCCAGAACAACAACAAAAAAAGAAAAAAAAATCAAGTCTCATCCAAAGGACAAAATCCTTTCTTGGCCTGGTTAAACATTCTGGACCAGCCTGCAGTCCTGCAGAGCACTCGGTCACTTCTGCATCTCAACAGTCCGGCATGTGACCTCAGACTCAGGATAAGAAGAGAAATATATCTTATTAGTTGCATCTGGGTGTTTTATTGCATTCAAAGCACTCTTGGCAGTGTCTGAGATGCTGGAACTTGGCTGCAGCCTAGAGAGCTTTTTGGTTTTGGTGTCAGAAAAACATTCTATGCAGTAGTGACGTTTGGCTGCTGTCTGTGTTCCCACTGTGTGATTTATTATCATTATTATATTATTTTCAATTAAATATGCTGCTTCAGCTTCATTTAATGCTGATGCGGTTTCCATAGTGACTAGCCAGAAAATGCCACAAATATGCTGTGCTTCTTATTTACTGACCTTTACAGCTACAATCGTAGTATCGGTGCTGAAGCTTGTGTCTAATTGCTACAGTAGAAGTCAAATCACTACCAAATTACATACAAGGGGATTTTTTGCACTTAGAGAAAGTACTTATGGCATAAGAGGCTTTGGAAATTTTACACTTCCTAAGGTTCAAACTACCAGAAAGCGGTTTTGTCTGTCTGTATGTAGGGTGAAAGTGAGGAACAGTCTAGCAATGCCAAAATATCCACAGTTTTAAAACACTTTACAAATGTCTGATCACAGAAAAGGGAGGGCGGGGCTTATTGTTAATTGCTCTGCCCTTCTATCCTTTGTTGGTATGTGCTTGTTGTTGTTTGCCATGTTGGTATGTGCCACTTCCATTACCGGTGTTGGTATGTAATTATTGTTGAAACATAGTATTATAAGTTATGCAGACTATCATTTAAATAGCTACTATGTGTCATTAGAGGGATCACTTGTCCCACTTTGTGTGGGACTGAACAACATTATGTCCGTTTTTTCCATGGCCCGTGTTTGATTGGCTCTGGCTCTCTAAAGCGCAGGGCAGTCACCTTTATCCAAACATGACATTTATTATATAGTAGAGACAGCACTATCACCATTGGCTGCATCCACTGTCTATCATCCAACAGGCACGCGGGCTCAGGACTCCATCCACCTGTCACTAGTGTCCTCCTGAGCTCCGCCCACTGACACACAAAAAGACAGACAAAAGCCTCAGATACCAGCATGAAACAAAGGAAATTCCGTGCAAAACAAGACGATACAACCCCAGAAAAGACATCGGTGAAAGCAGTGGGGGATCATTCTCAGAGGGTATACTGCCAAATGCATCAAACTTATTTTTCCAAGTTTGTTCCAAGTAACTTTAGGTTGGCTGGAAGTGGAAACAGCTGTTATGATGTTGTCAGTTATGCCTTTTTGTTTGATTACACATAGATTAGTTTACCTTTGTGAGAACATGCACTCAAATAAAACCAAAAAAAAGCTGATTCTATAAAAGTATTCCATTACAATATTTGAAACTTGAAGTTTCTTTTTGAGTTTTTACAAGTAGATTTTTTTTGTTTTGAACTTACAAGCAAAAAAAGTCATTGAAACATGTGCAAAAAAAAGCAAAAAATAAATGTCCAGTGCAAAAAATATGCACACTGTACTGTGTGTAACCAAATCAAACTGTTGTTATTCATATTTATAAGATGGACATTGATTAAAAACCGAGACTCTGCTCCAGCATCATGGTTACACGTCCCACACAAACACACTCCTTGTCCCACATGTCTTGCAAGCACCTGGCCACCCTATTTGTAATACACATCACCTTTAATAATCTGTTTATTATCTGTTATTTACATTATTAGGACTCTAAATAGATGTAACTTTATCATTAAGGAATTAGAAGTAATGCATTATGTTGTATAAATGTGAGATAATAATACTTATAATAATAATAATAATAATAATAATAATAATAATAATAATAATAATAATAACAATAATAGTGTACATAGCAATTACTTTATTGTCTTGATCACCTTTATTTATTAATGTATTTGCTCTGTTATTGCTTCCTTGTACAAGTAAAATGTTTTTTTTCTTCTACTCAAAACTAAAAAATAATTGAAATGAATGAATGAAAGTACAATGCTGCAATGAAATACAATGCAATCCACTGTTAAAGCATTCTGTGTTGCCTAAACTCATTCATATTTATTAGTAATCCCATTATTTACTTATATTAAATACCTAAACTAAGAATTAATGTTAATGGAGAGTGCAGCATATGGGAACGGACCAAAATCATCATATAAGGAAATTACAGTTAATCCACTATTATAGTTGTAATATAATGTGTTTTATGACTGTAAACTGGGCATTGTGATAATATGTGTTTGACTCTTTATGCAAAAACCAGCAAAGATCCAGGCTAGAAAATACTCATAGAAAAGAGTTCATTTGTTGACTGCGTTGTCCCTAAAAAAATAAACAAAAAACTCAAATGAAAATAAATGCTGTTTGGGGGGGAAAAATAGGCAATTATGTGATGTCACCTTGTACTCTGAGAACATAATCATTTAGATGAAAAAATAATGATAATGATGAACAACAAATTAGAGCTCAGTCAACGGTGTAAACGTAAGTGTGTGCCGTAGCTAATATCAGCCTCAGTGGTCTGTCAGTAGTCTGGGAGCACAGTGTGTAAAATGTGTGTATGAGAATAAATGAAGACCATTGAAGCTGCAAAACTTACATTTAATCTGCAGGAGCATCAATGTTTATGGACTGAAAATGTTTTTAATCAACCAATTCAAATTTAAATTTGCAGATAAGTATAAGAACGCTGTAAAAAATATCCTGAGCAATAGTATAATTAGGATAAACATGATGGTAAAATACACATACTCTACTGTATAAATATAGGGGAAAGAGGTAAATAAAGAAGGCAGACTCATTTATTCCTCTGACATGTATTTCTTTTGCTTTTTTTTCATTTTCCAGAAACAATTTATATCCTGAAAATGGTCAGATCACTGGATCAAGAAACGATGAGATAAACAAACTCTGGTAGAAGAAAATAATCTTGGAGGAAACGTGAAAACAATCTTTATCTGACGCCTGGGTATTAGCATAAAGCAGGGGTGGAAAACTCCGGTCTTAGAGGGCTGGTGTCCTGCATGTTTTAGATGTGTCCCTCTTCCAACACACCTGATTCCAATGATGAGCCTATCATCCAGTTTTGCAGAAGAATGATAACGCCTGTCAGGTGTGCTGGAAGAGGGAAACATCTGAAACATGCAGGATACCGGCCCTCGAGCACTGGAGTTGCCCACCCCTGGCATACAGGAAATACTTTGGAATTTACTTCTTACTTGGTCCCGGCACATCAACTCCCTGGTCAAAAAAGCCAACCAACGCCTGCACTTCCTCCGCCAGCTAAAGAGAGCCCGTCTGGGCCCTGTTGTCCTCACCTCCTTCTACAGAGGGACCATAGAGTCTGTCCTGTCCAGCAGCATCTCTCTGTGCTATGAGTAGCAGCATCACGGACAGGAAGGCTCTGCAGAGGGGGGTGAGGGCAGCACAGGGAATTATTGGGTCCGCACTGCCAACCATAGGAGAGCTGGCGGACCGGCGCATTCTGACCAAGGCAAGGGCGATCGTCAGAGACACCTCACACCCCTTTAATAACCTCTTCTCCCTCATGCCCTCAGGGAAACGGTTCCGATGCCTGAGATGTAGAACCTCCAGGTTTTTAAGCAGTTTTTACCCAACAGCAATCAGACCGCTCAACAAGAGTACGGGACTATAGTGCAGTACCGACCCCCACCCCCACTCCAGAATGTGCAATAGGTGACTTCTGTACATGTGTTTTTATCATTTTAGGTATTTAATTATTTATTTATCCAGTCTTTTTATTATAGCTTTTATATCCTTGACATATATGGGTTGTCTTCTTTTAGCTGTTGTTTTAAAGGTGTGTTTTATCCTTGTGCTGTGCATTTTAGACATTTTGTTCTGTCACCGCATCTGGGATGTTTTTACTGAAGGGCAATAAATATGATTCTGCAAATTTGTATCCGTGAAGGTCCCACCATTATTTCCTCATTAATCAGATGTTTAATGGTGGAAACAACAGAGACCACCCCCGTTACAGGTTGTTGAGCTCTAAAACAAAAAGACTCCAGGAGCATGTGTTTCTAAGAATACTTTACTACAGTAATAAACCCCAACAGGCTGTGGTTTACAGGGAGTTTAGACAAAACTACAGCCTCCTGGGGCTTGTTGCTTTTATAAAAGAATTAATACCTGGCATTATTTCACAAAACAAACACGCTGCCCTGAACGCTGCAAACACAATCAAACCTTCAACAGCTTTCAATTTTAAATCTACATCAGCAATTAATAATCTGCTTTCACATATGGAGTGTAATATTCCCAAGTGCAATATCCCTGTTCCATATGTATACACATACAACCTAAAGTCATACCGGGAACTGTACAGTATTTTTTTTTAAATATATTACGTTCTTGCTCTAATTTTCTCTTGCACTGTTTTTATGAGAGCTGCTCTTTTTAAAGTTCGTTGTACTTTTGATAGGAAAATGACAATACTGGTACCAGTATTTTCAGATTTTAAAAAAATGCTCTAGATTTAAATAAAATAACATATTCACACTATAAATTCATTCATTTTCTATACCCGCTTTATCCTCACTAGGGTCACGGGGGTCGCATGGAGCCTATCCCAGCTACT
>JAQQZY010000020.1:12353645-12371858 GCA_030068375.1 Ostorhinchus rueppellii | reverse complement strand
AGCTCCTCCCTGGTGACTGAGCTCCTCACCCTATCTCTAAGGGTGCGCCCAGCCACTCTACAGAGGAAACTCATTTCGGCCGCTTGTATCCGGGATCTTGTCCTTTCGGTCATGACCCAAAGCTCATGACCATAGAAAGTTCACTGAAACTAGATATAAGCTACAACAGTGAAAGTAAATACAGAATAGTGCAAGTGCAAAATCGAACTATAATAAAGTTAGCATGAGAATGTTCTCACATGGGTCCACACTACATGTCTGAGTTTCAGGTGGCAGACTGTCAAACTGTGTCTTTTGACTTGAAATTACTGGTATTATTCTCCAGTTCTGAGGTTACAGGCTGGTTCACTTTGCAGAGATAACCACGAAAAGGTAGAATAATGTTCCTTATTGTAGCCGTCATGCCTGTCATCCTTATCATCTTCTGACATGATGTTCTTCTGAAGGATTCAAATTTGCTCTTTCAGGGAATATTCAAGCTGTATTGCAAATAAACCTCCTGAATTCACATCCAAAACACTTTTGTAACTTTAATTTATCATCAAACAATGAGCTTTCCTAGTTTTCAACTAAAAAAAACATTTTATTAAACAAAAACCTGTTAATAATGACAGAAATCAAATGTTGAGTTGCATTGCCTCTGTGTAAAGTGATTTGCAGTAGAATATTTATTTTGCAAATTACAGATGGGAGTCATTTGGACTGGATTAGGATCAACCCCAGTAATTAATACAAATTACCACAGGTCCACAGATAATACTCCTCCGACTGTATATGAAGAGGACCTCAGTGTTTTTGACCAACCTGAAACCTTTCAGAACATCCCTATATCATACGAACATGGAGCTTATTTCACAGTATTTACATATATTTATGTTGTTGTAAATTATTACCCTGACCCCCGAAAGGGAGGCAAGGTGTCATATTTGTACTCTTTATTTCTGTTTTATTTTGTTATTTTCCCTTACCTTCTCTTAGTTCTTCTGCTTTCCTCTCTCTCCCTCCTCACCTGTCCCTGAACCCTGACCTAATTACTTGACTCAGCTCACCTGTGTTCACTCCTGCTCCTCATCTTCTCACTCCCTATATAAGCTCTGCTCTTCTCCTTTTCCAGTCTGTTGATGATGATTCTCACAACTCACCTGCGTACCTTCTCTGTGTATGACCTGTTTCTGCTCTTGGTTTTGGATTCATGTCTCCTGTCCCCGTCTTGGTCCCATCTGACTCAGAGTTCTGCCTACGTCCTGGTTATACCGACTGCCTTCTGCCTGACCTCCGATCCCTGGTACCTGACCTGCCTTCTGACCCTCGATCAACCACCAGCCCAGTCTTTGAGAATCAACCTCCGCCCTGGTATCCGACCCGCCTTCTGTCCACTGACCAAGTCTGCCACCTCAGCCCCAAGGACTCCCACGGTAACAGACCCTGGACCACCCCGGACCTCTGACCCAGTGCGCCCCTCGTCCCTCGTGGGACCACACCAGGATCCCGGACCAAGGACCCTTTGAACTGTGCGCACCAAGTGGTGACGAAGTGGACAATTGACTTTGAACTGTGCTTAGTATTTCTGATTAACTTTGTACCATCAGAACTTTCAGTAAAAACCCTGAAACTTATTTTCTGTCTGTGGTTGTGCATTTGGGTTCAAACCAGATCTATCACACAAGGGTATTGATTGGGTTTGTTTGTTTCTTTGTTTGTTAACTCTCTAGCAGCAAAACGATTGGTTGAATTCATACCAGATTGGGTTTATAAATTACCAGTGACCCACATTAGATCTCATTACATTTTGGGATCAGTAGGTCTAAGTTAAAAAATTTCATACATTTTTAAAATCTTTTTTTTTTTCCCCCATTTACTTCTAATAGGCAAAATGTCAAATGTCTGTAGCAGCAAAACGATTGGTTGAATTCATACCAAATTTGGTTTACAGACTTCCTGTGATACAGAATAGATGTGGCTACATTTTTGGAAAAAAAAGTCACAGTTGAATTTTTTTTTTCTTCCCATTCTCTTATAATGGGGAGGGAAAATCACATGTCTATAGCAGCAAAACCATTGGTTCAATTAATACCAAATTGGGTGTATAGATTGCCAGTGACCCAGAATAGATGTAATCGTATTTTGGGAAAAATAGGTCAAAGTTCAAATTTCTTATGGATTTTTAAAATCTGTTTTTCCCTCCCATTTCCTTGTAATGGGTAAAATGTTCAATATCAGTTTTGCTTCAATTTACTTCAAATTTGGAGGTAATTGATATGCTGACATCAGCACACACATACATAATGACATCAGCTGGATCAATGCCAAAATAAGCTACAATACATGCGAGGGGCGGGGTTTGTTGTGCCTGGAACATTTGTTCATTTTATTCAAAGCCAGTACAGATGAATACGTTAACCTCAAAACTAGGGAGAAGCTTGGACCACATTATAACATAACATGATTACTAGGCCTACCTATAGTTCTTTGACAGAAAACAATGCAAGTGACGAGAAAAAACCAATTCAGTATTTTACACTCAGTTTTAACATTAAATACCGATCTCCTACCCATTTCTATTTACCACCCTAACACAAACAAAACACTCACTGCATGCACACGTACAAACATGGATGTGTGTGCAGTTTTGCAATGATAGCTGACATTTGGTCTTTTTTATTCTGTCACCCTCTGCTCCACCTCTACATTTTTTCTGCTCATTGATGTTCTTGGTACAGAAGCACATAGACTTTGTATGCATAATGACCAGACTGCAAAAAAGCACGAGTCATGCCTTATGTGAGGTCTCAGCTCTCTCTTTTTGCTTACTATCATCACCAGTGAATATGTCAGTTGACAGTGAGCCAACTGACCCTCAGGCCGCCTGGATGTGTCATAGGGTTCCCCATGGACTGTCTACATGTATTAGAGGGCATTGCATAGTTGTATAAATAACTGCTGCAGCCAGACGACAATGTTAACAGAGAACAGAGGTCTGGCAGTATTATTAAGCCAAATATATCATCGGGAGTGCAATGATGATATTACAGCAGCATTAACATAAGGTAAACTTGTTTTCCGATGACCTACAAGTTTCTTTCACCATCTGCTGCTTTATTGACCGGCTGCTTCCATGTGCCATCTGTTTATCAGGAGGATCTCGTTTGTCTAAACATTTAGCATTTCTACCCACTGAATAAAACCAGAGACTACTGGGTATGCCTGTACAACCTATCCTAAATGTTGCATAAGAGTTTTATTGTTGGCTCAACCTTGCATAAATTTTGCATGGAGAATGTCATACTTTTCTTGTGAGCCTGGCACCACTTTGACAGATTAAGGGATAGTAACCGTATCTGTCTGTAAAGAATTACAACAGTCCTAACTCTTTTGCTGGCTGGCATAAGAAGAGCTCTTAAGATGTGCTTTGAAAATATCGATCAAACCATCTATAACCATAAGAAACGACAATATACACATTCCAAAGTTTATAACCTCCACATTCAGCCAATTGGTGCGAAGCAGCATCTGGAGACATTTATTTGCAGAGCAGTGATCAGACAGAAGTGTGTGTGCACATGAGGTTTGCACCTGTAGAAACGTCTGGGATAAAAAGGTAAATTGGCCTGACTCATCACCTGAGGGGTGAATAAGCCTCCGTCTGCTCACTTCAAAGCAAAAACCATTTAATTGACAATTTCTATGTGCAAACAAAGTCCATTTGACTTGTTTACATGAAGAAGAAAAAAACAAATTGACGCCGGAAAAAAAATAAATAAATAAAGCACATGACTTATTGCGAGGTAACTTCAGTTCAGAAATGCACAAATCACAGCAGAGACAAAGATCCCTCTGGCATTCAGCTTTTCTACTTTCTGAAAAACAATTCCAGACTTAAATTAAACAGCCTGGGTAGTCTATTTCAATTAAACACCATTAAGATATTAATTAGGGAATTGATTCTATTGTAGTTCTTTAACCCTCCTAACGGTCTGTGGGCTTTCAGTGGTCTGTGGATGAGCTCCTTACGCATCACTCTGTTCGTTTCAGAGGTAGAAAACAGTGTGCCTTTCAATTTTTCCAAAGTGTTAAGAGTCTTATGTGTATTTGCAGTTTCTGTTCACTTGCATGTTAGTGAGGATAGAAAAAAAAAAGGTGCCCCGGCTGCCAGTTTGATGTGTGTGCGAGGGAATATGTGCTTGATCCTGGGGATTCTGATACACTCTTGAATGAGTTGGTCGGCTGGTTTTGCCCTGAGGCTGCAGCTCTCTGGCAGGTGGAATTCAGAACACACATACACAGACCAGTTATGTTAACAGATGCAGAAGACAGACTCGACCGTAAACTTTTAGTGACAACAGTTGAGCCCTGTTACTGCGCTTCAAGTTTCTATCAATTACATATGTTCTCTGCTGATGTAACACAGGTACTGTTTTCTCTTTCTGCATTTTCTTGAACAAATTATTTGTCTGCTTCTTTAATGCTCTATTTTTCTGTGCAAGAAAAAACAATACATCATTTAGCACCTACTATTAGCATTAGCAATTAGCATACATTAGAGGCAGTGAGCTACCACTGAAGACACACAGGAACCAACTCCAGATCTTTATCAGTATTGAGGTCAGGAGCACCCACAGGAGAATGTTAGCACATTTCCACTGGGTTTGGGTTGGTACGGTACACTATTTTCTGTGTTTCCATGACAAAAGAGGTCTAAACAAACAACCCTTGTTACCCTTTCATTGGAAATCCATAACAAAATGAAATGGTACAGATATGCTGAAGCAAAAGTGGCGTTACCCAACATGGTCTTTTAACTGAGTGACAGAAAAACCTCACTTGTTGCAGCTGGACTTGCTTTGCATTTCTTGTTGATGCACCAGTATGATGTTATGCTAGGCATCTGGCCTAAGCCCTGCCAACCGAGTAGCGGTAAAGGTTATAGTAGAAACGCTTGCCTGGCCAGGTCTTACCATTCCAAACCATATCATACTGTTCGTACGCAAACTGACCACTAAGTAGAAATGTAGAACCTGGAAAAAACACACAATGTGGAGATAACAGGTGAATTCAATACAAAAAGACTCCGATCTGACTGAGAATCAAACCCAGTACCATCTGGCTTGGAAGCAGAAGTCCTAACCACTCTTTTTCAGTCATGCCAGAAGAGCTTGTTAGCATAACTGTCAAAAGTGTCTCCTACTACATCAGTACATTATTATCCTGGTTGCGCATATCAATATTTTGGTCTGATTGTAGGAAGCCAACTTCATGAAGTAGGCTACTGAGACACACCAGAATACACTGGGAGGTAAACAGGCTACTGATGATTCTCAGCTCAATTTGTTGAAACAGATCAGAGGAGCAGAAAAACACTAAAGCTATGTTTCTACTAAAGTGCCTGGAACTAGTCCAAGGAACTAAAGGGCTGATTCTGACCACTGTCTGTCTGTGTTTCTGGGGTCTGAAGATCTGCATAAATTTGGCAAATTGGTCTGCTAATATGTGAAAATCAACTGTACTTTTTCCATGTTAACTCCAGTGCAAAAGAACAATTGAACAAGCTGCATGACTAAATGAGGCCCTTGTGTAGCGCCATGGAAATGTCTCAAATCACAAAGAAGACTAAATATAGCCCTGCATTTGATATGGCTCAAATGAAATGCTTCAAATACTGACCAATTAAAAATATTCTGAGCTGAAAATCCCACTCCCCCTATACTTTTAAGTTCCTGAAAAAAGTACACCTCTCCCAGCAGACATTTTATAACGGCAAAATTAACTTCAGTTCCTCGTGGTAGACAAACATTGAGTTCTTTCAAAGGTCCCTAGTTTTTCACAAAGATGAACTTAGTAGTATAGTCTGTAGTATGATGGCAGTGGGGATTAACAATTGTCTTCTAATGAACTAAAGACAGTGTTTAAGAAGTGGACAGCGCAATATTAACATCAACTATCATCTTCAATTTTTTGAGTCAAAAATGACCATATCTGGATGAAATTGCAAAGCTCCTGAAGCACAATGGACAATTAGTCAGCTAATCCTAAAGGCTCCAGTAAATTTCATCACAAAATGTGGGCATCCCACAATAACAGACGATCTGTCTGTCAAGAAAAAATACTTTTTCTTTCATAAACACAAGCTTTGAAAGCCCTCCAATCTGGCAGACGAGTGGGCTGTCAATCACACCTGTCAATCAAAGTCCACAGCAGACACCAAAAATATATTTACCCTTAAAGGTGGACCAGCAGAACATGCTTTACAACATTCAAAAACAACAAACAAGGCAAGAAACAAAATTGACTTCATTTATGGAAAAGTCCAATATGTCTCAGGGCAAAGACACACCAACCTGAATTTCAGTGGTTGGATGTCGTCAGGTTGTCTGGCGAGGTCTGTGACATGAGTCTGTTTGGTGTGTTCTGTCCAACTGGCTGCTGTTAATGCCGTTACTATTCTTTTCAGCCGATTCAACATGTGTAATTGGCCACTACCCAGGTGTTCAGTCTGACTAATCTGAGAGGTGAAGAGATAGCCCTCGACTAGCAGATCAGTGAACGAGAAAACCGTAATCTTTCTTCTTCCACAAGAAGAAGCCCAGAGCTGACACCACCATTATCTTCTTCTTACTAGCCATCCTCTTAAAAAGTACAACAATACTTCTTGGTAACTCAACATTCTCTGCTGACAACGACTGATGACAGAGAGCTCAGTGTTTTGATCTAGAGAGATATTCCGTCATTTCTGTTTTTTAAATTTTTTTTGGGCCAAAATGCAGATTAGCGCCGCCTGCTGTTATGGAGACATTATGTCTCACGCAAGTGCGCTCAAGCTGGTAGTGGATTTGGTGTGTTATTCGCACTTTTTTGAGAAGGAAGCCGACTATCAGTTGGGCGACCTTTTCTGGTGACGATCAGCAGTCGATTTGGTGTGTCTTCACCTTGAGGGAGCCATCACCTTGTGGCCATTAGTGGTATTACACTTCAACTCCACACTGATTTCACTTTATTATTCCACAAACACCATATACCTGATATTAAAAAAAAACACAAAAAAAACCAGGCTCTACACCAGAGGACTAGTGTGAATGTATGCACACTGAAGGTGAGAGCTGCCACCAAGGAGAAGTACTTTATTTCTCCTGCCATGGACCATAAAGTTTGACAAAATTGAGGGAACTATGGCCTCATCATTGGTGGAACACAGCCCACAGTCAGAGAGTTTGGAGGATTTCATGTAAGACCTCTACAAAGAATGGATGTAAAGAACTTTTGTGCAGATCAAAACAAAAACAACATCACTGTCTTACTAGAAAACCAACATGGGAACAAAAGACAAACAACTGAAGAATAACAGATGTTTTTTCCATTAAGGTCACTTCGTTAACCAAAATGATCACACAAAAATGCAGAACGGGAAACAGAACTTTTAAAGAATGTAAGAGAGCAAGACAGACAAGCAGAACAATGGATGCCAATTATAACAGCATACTAATTTTGCACTCTGTTGCACACACTAGTAATTACAAGGCCAGGGCTTTATAAATGAAATTTTCAGATGGATCTTTTCAAGCATTCATTTCTTTTATTCTGTCAACTTTTTGCAGAGGCTGCTTTTTTTCTACCCGAAGTTTAGTCACGAACCTCTCTGTTGTTGTTTTGGATTAATCTAAATTATCAGCAGGGAGGCTTATCACCGTTTCATTTCTTGTCACATTAAATCCCGTGTTTTGGATCAAGTGATGAAGATGCTATTAATATAGAGCTAATTTGTGTCAGATTTTAGAAAGAAAGCCTCACCTGTCACCAACCTCTCACTGGTTGCATTGTAATATTATAGCTACTGTAGACTCAGTATGGTTTTAAGGCCATCAGTGACATCACTACAACAATATTTGAAGTGGAGAGACTGTGTTGCTCTTGTATAATTGTTCAACCTCATTTTTAATTATTTGATTTTAACCCATGAAAACACAAACATACACCAGCGACCAAAGTCATCTACTGATCTAAGCTGTTTAGTACCTGTTGATCCACTAATTCTATCAATACATGTAAATAATTGATGTAAAATACAGTTTGTCATCTTGTCATGGTCATCCGATATGACCCATTTGGATGTTCAGAAGCTCCATAGTGAACATGGAAACAACGCCATCTTCTACAACATTGATTCACCAGTAAAACCCATGGAGTTGGATCAATGACAGTGGATGGAGACACTTGGAATATGCTCAGTTAATGATCCATTTTGCTGAAAAAGTCACTTTTTCTTCAGTTTTCTCTGTTTCTAATATAATAACCTAAGTCAGGATATTAAATATAGGAAAATACCAGATTTTTTTGTCTATAAACATAAAATACAGAGGATAACAATATAATAAATGGTGATAAATCACTTAAGAAAAGTTAAATATAGAGAAAAAAAAACAACTATTTTGAAACTGCCACATTAGTAGTACTGGGTCTTCACAGGTTAATTTGCTGTCCTAAATGGTAGTGTTTGCCTTTTGTGCATCTGTTGGTCATTTATTTTGTAAGGCGTCAACAACAAATAATCCTTAGCATTTCTATTATTAGTTACCATTCTACATAAGTTACGACAGCATTATTATTTGAATATTTCATGCAGGAGTGCTACAGCTGCCAGAAAACTGCTTTAGTTATATGCTCAGCATTCTTTGAACAGCTGGTGATGGGGCTGAAACAATGTTTTTGCAGCTACAGAGCAACACAGAACTGGAGATACACAGAAAATGCTTTCATTTGTCTTTTCTCATGCTTGTCTGTGTCCCTATGCTTTGTTTGGTTTATAAACAAAGTATGTGCACACGTTTGAGTCCGTATGAATGAGTATGAAGAGGTGTCGTTTTCTTTATGCTCCTGGCAAACAGTTATATTTGCACACATGTGTTTGTTTTTGTAAGAATTACCAAGGAAAAAATAGGCAAAAGGTAGGATTACAGGAAAATAAATATGGTGTGAGGAGAATCACGACAAGTGCAATGACATGTGACTACAAGTAAATGTGTGTAAATGTATTTGAGGGCTGTCAATGGTATGCCAAGCCCGATGCTGTGTATGCGATGCTGGACAGCTTCAGTGGCAGAGAGCCAGCAGCTCCAGCTAGAAAGCAGCTGAACATGAAAAGGAATGCACAGCGAAAATGCAAAGCACTCAGCTAAATCCTCCCAAATGATTTAGACACACGCTGTCCAGCCGTCATGAATCTGAATAACCCACAAAGGGGCATTTAGAACACTCTAAAGTCTTTGAAGTGCATTTTCCTTTCTGGATTTGGAGGGCGAAATGTGAATATGTATCACATTAGCTTATGGCTTGTGCATTAATTCATATGT
Organism: Ostorhinchus rueppellii; assembly: GCA_030068375.1. NCBI lineage: Eukaryota > Metazoa > Chordata > Actinopteri > Kurtiformes > Apogonidae > Ostorhinchus > Ostorhinchus rueppellii. The sequence continues at coordinate 12,362,517 of JAQQZY010000020.1, read as the reverse complement.
GTCTTCCCATGGTGACAGTCATATCATGTTTTCTCACAAGGATTTCCAGAGGATGAGGAGGATGAGGGGATCTTTGTAACTTATAACCCTTCCACAGTCACATTTACAAACTTATCTAATGTTTTAAAACTACATAGAACCCAGCATGGATCCACTCTTCAACCCTGAAAAACTTTAAGAGTCACTGGTGACTGAAAGCATCTACTGATCTAAAGTGTTGAATAACTGTTCAACCTCACATCGTATCAATACATTTAAATAATTCACATAAAATGGAGTTTCTCTGCTTTTCAGCTGAATCAGATATGACCCATTTGGACGTTCAGAGGCTCCGTAATGAATAAGAAAACACTATGATTTTCTGCAACATTGAATCATCAATAACACTCACACATACCGACAAATGACAGTGGTTGGAGATTCTTATGTTCAATTAATGATATATTTTGATGGAAAAGTCACTTTTTCTTTGGTGTTCTCTCTTTGGATATAATAACCTTTGAATTTGAATGAATGAATGAATGAATAGTTTATTTTGGTTTGTACATTATTCACTGTGCATGGTACAACAGCCATAAACACAAGAAAACCAAAAAAGGAATAGGCCAGAAGCAAAAGCTTATTTTTTGCCTATCCTTTTCACCAGACACACCACTTACATCAAACTAAATGTGTACATTATCAAGGATTTACATTCTAACAAAAAGAATCCAGAACAACAAAAACACATCTACCATCTGCACTTAACATTCCTGAATAATCCAATACTTAAGACATTTCTTAAAATTTGGATTGGATTCTTCTTCTTCTTTCTTCCATATTTTATTCTTATTCTTAAAAAAAACCCGTATCACTAGAATGTAAGCTCCTTTTTTTTATGCATTTGGCTATAACCATTCAGCCTGAGCATATTTTTCCTATATCTGTCATTGTTTAATGTTTGTTTGTTTATTTTTTTCTTGTATATTAGTACATTGTAATCGTGTGACGTTTCATTATGTTGATCGTTTGTCCAGGACAACAGATGCAAATTAGCTCCTCTCTTAAATCTGGTGCATCCATCTTGTTCTTTGTAATTTATGCCGATACACACTGTCCTGTAACTAAATAAATAAACACTAAATGATGTTAAGATGCAATTCTAGTTTTACCAATAAAAGACATCACCCTCTTTAGTGGCTGTATTTCTGTAAAAAATCATTATTTATACATTAATATGACATGTTTCATTCAGAGATTGTATGTTTTTTGTTTTGTTTTGTTTTTCGGCTTAAGTGCTATCTAAAGACAAACCCAGAGTAACACATTTAGAATAACTAATAATGAAAAGCAATACAGAAAAATATACAGTGTTTCCCATATATTCATTTATTCATGGCGGCCTGCCACAAATAAATAATTTCCACCACAAATATATATATATATTTTTTTCCACTTTTGGCTCGACCTCACTCATAAAAGCATTGTAATATAGCTAGTCATTACAATTCCGGTGCAGTAGGTGGCGGTATAAATCGACACTTTGCCAATAAAACCTAAGAAGATTTATTTAACACACCTTGTCTGCCAGAAGAAGAAGAAGAAGAAGAAAAAGAAGAAGAAGCAAGGTAGGTAAAACAGTGTTCTGAACAGCTATAACTCATCCTGTTATATTAGCCTGTGTCTGTGTTAATATAGCTAGAAGTTCAACATGTGCAGAAACATTAACCCGCACTGTTAGTAGCGTTAGCGTTAGCCAACAGGTTAGCCACGTTACACTTGTTTATCTGCTGCCACTTAGCTGGCACTGGAAATAGCGCGATTCTGCTCGTTAGTAATGATGCAACTGTATGTAACAAAAGTGTTCAAGTGTTAAAACTAATGTGTTTTTCTTTGTCAGACCCCCCCACCCCCCACCCCCCACCCTCACCACCACTAATAGATTCCTGTCCTGTGGGAAACACTAATATCAATCCTGTCAAACAGTTGAATTTTACACAATGTTTAACAGTTATTTGCAACGCTGTGGGAGCTGTGACATTCTGCTTGTGGAGCCAAAGCTAACCAGACCAAATGCATAAAATGTACCAAGAACATTTGGCCTTTCATTATCTTTAGTTGTGTGAATACTGTAGGATTCAGCAAAGCACCGCACAGATAAATATGACTCCTGCTGCAAACTGAGTAAGATCGGTATAATATAACTGTGACAGAATGCAAGGACAAACATTGAACAGTGTAATTCAGACTGTCTGTGGTTAAGAAGTGACCTGTGGAGCACCAGAAACGAGGTGTATGAGCTGCACGAGGGAAAGGCCGATTATCAGTTTAACTTCACTGAACTTTAAAGGTCAAGACCACTAAAGAAAGGAGACCTCTACCTCCATGACTAAAACACTGCCACTGCAGCAGAGGCAGCGCAGCGGGGGTGAGTTAATACATGTTTCTGCCAGAAGCCACGATGACTCAAACTTATCTTGCAACAACATTTACAACATAGGTTATTCATCAAATATGATCCTGTAATATTTATGTTTCTAAGTCTTTACATATCTTTAATACAGAGCTGCGTGCCACAGGTCAACAGTCGCCTTGTGCTTTATGGTTAATGTAAGAACATGCTACAACATCCTCCTACGACATGACTTATTTCAAGGTACATCTTTACAACATGATGCACATGTAGGGCTTATGACCCCTGTAAGACGCAGCCTTGATCTTGTCTTCGTAGATTTAAAAACAGACTGAGGAAAGGTCATGGTCAACAAACAAAGCCTCTCCCCAAAAACACCGTAGGGTGAAGTCAGAGGATTAAAACTAAACAACATGATGTCAGACTGTCTTCATGAACCTCTGCAATTGCACTAACAAGTATTATTCTTCCATTAACAGACGCTTCAGTGCGCTGCAGACTTCATTACAGCTCTGAGCTGAGAAAACGAGAAAACTATAGTTTCAGAGTTTCCTACTTGTGCTAATGGTAATGAGTTTTTACAGATTGTTGGAGATGAGTTTGAAGGGTGGATGGGGAAATGGCGAAATGAATATATATACAGTGTGTGTGTGTGTGTGTACACAGAGAGAGATAACTGTTGAACATCTTAATCTGCAGGATTAGTCTGCAGCGTATTCCTTTTTTATACATTTCAGCTGAAACCAAATACAGAATTGGAGTAAAGACCTGTGACCGATATGCATTTGAATATAAGAGATTATTACCAAATGACAGGTAAATGTGCAATCACAATGTAAATATGTCAATACTATTTAAATTTTAAAATGTTTAATTCTATGTATCTATTTAAATAAATATAAATATACAAGTATAATAAATAAACATAATATAAAGGTATACATATAAATATTTATGTAAATACCAAATTTGTCATTTTCTGTTTCATTTCTCACTTGTGTTTTTTTTTCTACCTGTCTTTATCCTTACACTTGTGTTGTATGTTGCTGCTTTTAACTGTGAAATTTCCCCATGGTAGGATCAAGTCTTATCTTAAAACAAGAACACAGATAAAATATCATATAATAAAGGCCAGATCAGTGGCTGTGTTTTTGCACATTTTGAAAAAAAAAAAAAAATAATAATAATAATTATATATATATATATATATATATATATATATATATGCTCTGTGCAATAAAGGTTCAGTGCACATAAAAGGAAAGGGAAAGACTTTTTTCTGACAGGGAATATAGTTACAGAGCTTGTAGTGAAAGAGGAGGAGGAGGACCACAGGAAGCAAAGTGAGGAGGAAGATGAGGAAATAGCAGAAGAGGAATGACAATGACAAAGGAGAAGAAAAACAAGAAGATGTAGAAGAAGAAAGAAGATGAAGAGGAACGACGATGATGAGGAGGAAGAAGAAGAAGAAGGAGGAAGATGAAGAAATGAAAGAAGAGGAATGACAATGACAAAGGAGAAGAAAAACAAGAAGATGTAGAAGACATAGTAGAAGAAGAAAGAAGATGAAGAAGAGGAATGACGATGATGAGGAAGTAGAAGAAGAAGAGGAGGAATGACAACAAATAAGGAGAAGAAAAACAAGAAGATGCAGAAGACAGTAGAAGAAGACAAATGAAGATGAAGAAAAACTCAATGTTGAAGAAAGAGAAGACGGATGGAAAAACAGAAGGAGGAGTTACACAAGAATATAACTGATATGGCCAAAACACTGAACTTTCTTTTCTTTCTTTTCAGTCATATTTAATGTGATCTGAACATGAGCAGGGGCAGGTGGGTATTTGTCTTGTCTCTATTTAACAGCCAGAGTGAGAAACATCAGAACTGAGCCACAGATCCACTACATCTGCACTGATAAAAACTAAAATATCTGCGGAAAAAAACTCAACTAAAACCAAAAGAGCTTATTTAAGATCCACACTATTAACAGAATCGACACTGTGTTTGTCAGAGCTGATTTAGACCTACAGTATGTGTAAACTCCAGCTGTGTGTCTCCTACCCACCTCTTGTTTATCGAGGGTAGGGACTATAATTCATCACTACCAGCGGGGGCCGTGGCTGGTCCTGAACTACGCTGAACAGAGAAGATACTATCAGAATGTGTCAGGCTGAGCTGAGCAGATGTCAGCGTCTGATCGATGAGACGTACTGATCATACTTTATTTAAACCCTCCTGTTACCCCGCTTTCTGTACAGAAACTTCAAAACAGTGGCGTTAAGGACCGAGCGTGTGTGGGACAGAGTAACCAAATCTTGGAGAATTTCTAAACTCAGAGATGGTTACACAAACAGCCGGGAAGAATCCATCTTTCTGACAGAATCATTTCCAAAGCTAACCCCCAACTGGGCTCCTGGATGCACTTCTGAGCTGCACTCGCCTCGGAGCATGTGTGTGTTTGTGTGTGTTTGTGTGTGTGTGAACTCTATAGATAGAGAATAAAAGATGGGTCTCTCAGAACAGAATATGACCTGTGTGTGTGTGTATCTGATGAAACCAGGCTTCGATTGTCTTCTCTCCTGGTTATTTTCGCACCGTTCACTGTTTCACCATCTGACCAGCTGCATTATGCATTAGTGTGTCTAGACGGAGATGGATTAATGATGCACGCAGCTGCAGGTATTCCTCCAGTTTCATTTTACGAGCGAGTGAAGCTTGTCTGCTATGAAAACAAATCACGGTGAGAGTCCAAATAAGAAGTATACCCCTGTGTGTACAAAGAGATGAACAGCGGGATGGACCTGGTTATGAGCAACAACACAAAACCTGCAGTTGGGCCTCCAGAAAAACTTTGTATGTCAGGTGAGTTGGCGCTGGCAGCCGTCGATCCAAAACAAGTCGATATTTAGAACTGACTGAACATGGCTATGATCATACAGTACAGATGCATCCTGTAGCTCCTCAACCTGATGCTGCCTCGACTCAATTCGACTCAACTCGGCCTTTTTGCATCTCCATTACAAAAAAGAACCTGGCATCTGGTACCCGGTACCAGTGTTTTAGTCCCGCCTCCGCTGAGGTTTCGAACAATACTAAACTGTGATGTATAAACACTGCAGACCACTGATTGGTCAGACAGTTTCTCTGTGGCCCGCCATTTTACAAAACACAGATGCGGAAGTAGACAGTAAATGCAGCGGTACATGAATCCACATGATGACAGCCCAAAACTACACTATGGTCGGTCGAAGAGGTTCAGTCTTTAGTGGCCGAAGTGAAAATTCAGACGAGACAAAATGCAACGAGTGAGTTTTTAGCAACTCTCTGAGCAGACGACACGGAAATAAACGCACTGCATCGGAATACTGACTCGAGCTGAGCTGAGCTGGTTCCACGTAGTAGAAACGCAGCAGAATATTCTGGTGTTTTTCCACACTGGGGGTGCTTTTTTGTGTTCTTTTTTCTCTTTTTCCTCAATAATAATAATAATAATGGATTAGATTTTTATTGCGCTTTACAAGTCACTCAAGGTGCCTTCTCAAAGCGCTTTTACATTATTGCTCCATTATTCATTCACTCTCACATTCTCCCTTTAGTGGTGGCGGAAGCGTGGCAGCCATTTTGCACCTACAGCCCCTCCGACCACCACCGAACATTCGCATCCATTCATACACCTGTGTAGGCAACACTGGAGGCAAGGAGGGTGAAGTGTCTTGCCCAGAGAGAGTGGGATTCGAACCGCCAACCTTCTGGATATTGGACCTCTCTCTACCACCTGAGCCATAGCCGCCCATTCTCCTTCTTCTCCTTCTTCTTCTTGTCATTTTACAGGGTGCTTGCACTTTATCCTAATAAAAATTCCAGACTTATTCAAGACCTTGACTTTATGTACTTTGTTTGGGTTTTCAGGGTTTTTCAGGGTCGAACAAGAACAGAAAATAAAAGAATTAAAAGAACAGCCTGTGTGTCATCTATATTTAGGTCCCTTAATTTTTCCCTGAATGTCAGACATTTTCCCCAGTTTTTTACAAAGAGACTTTCTTTCAAATTCAGTGTATATGTCGGGTGTTCCCTGACAGGTCTATGATCCAGGATTGGAACCCGCATCAGTGTGAAGTCAGTTCTTTGTTATGGCCTTAGTCCTGATCACCAGGAGGAGCTTGACAAGATATTGCTCTACTTTACGCACCGTTTCTTTCAAACATCTGAGGTACAGAATAACACAAGAATTTAGGATTGCATATCCCAACATCACAGAGAGCTGGGTGAACCCAGAAGGCTTGAATGTTTGTGCATTTCCCAAACGTGTGTGTGTGTGTGTGTGTGTGTGATCTGAATTCATGTGATTACAAAGTCTCCAATATGGCTAACTTTATGTGCTTTTATGCTTGTGTGGGGGTGAGATTGCACCTGCTGTGTGTAGTAAACAAGTTTATTTTAGTAAATGTATGAATGGATGAATAATTTGCAGTAATTTGTGTTTTCAAAAACATATGATAATCAAAAAAAATACATGGATATCACACAAACATGTTTCACTAGGATTATTCCAGTGCTGGTTAGCAAAGTCATATCAATTTTTTAAAGTGCTTTCCTCATGTTTTTCTCCTCTTACAAGATATGATTGATTGATTGACTGATGTATTAATTTTGAACATGAATGTCAAAAATGAAGAAAAATAAATAAACAAATAAAAACATTTAAACAAATAAAACATATAATACATATTCAAAAAGCAGTGGGTAGAAGTATAACTTATAAACCCCCACCCTTTCTCCTTAAATAATTAATAACAATAATAAGCGTCCTAGTCTCAACATACCTACGCTCTAATGCCTGATACTGCCAAGATTATGGACCTTTGAGCATACTCTAAAATTCAACTATGAGAGAAACTTTTTCCATACTTTAAGATTTTCACACAAATTTCAGACTTTTCAAGGTCTGGTAAACAGCATTTCAAAATTTCATACGTTTTAAAACTTTCAAAACCTGCACAAGCACCCTGTTTTATTATACAAATACAGCCTCCTCAAAAAAAAAAAAAAAAAAAAAAAACACATTTAAAAAAAAAAAAAAAAGTGACTCATAAGATCAGTACTCAAGAAGCTTAATGTCAAGAACAATGGGAGAAATTTTCTTTTGAGTTTTCCATTTCTTTATTTTTTTTTTGTCTTCTTTCTGTATGTCTGTATCTGTTTCACAATCTTAAAAAGAATTAAAAAAAAAAAAAAAAGAAATACAGTCTCCTCACCCGTCTGAATACACTGCATGAAGGATTAACATTAGCAGGATGTGCTACTGAAGGCACTCTGGGAGCAAATCCAAGTCTGTATCAGGACCATAGTCAAACATAAGGACAGGATCTGTTTTTGATGATGGGGGAAACTGGAAGATCCTGAGGACACCTACTGCTACAGACGGAATGGTCTGACTGGGAATCGGACCTTCTATCTGAGAGGCAGAAACACTAACCACTATGCTTGTGGTTCTCAACTCCAGTCCTCCAGTACCCCTATCCTGCATGTTTTAGATCTTCCCCTCTTCCAGCACATCTGGAAGCCATTACATCATTATCAGGCTTCTGTAGAGCTTGGTGATGAGCTGATCATTAATTGAACCAGGTGTGCAGAAAGAGGGAAAGATCTAAAATATCTGGGATATAGGTACGCGAGGACCGCAGTGAAGAACCACCGCACGATGAAACCACACTGCAGTTTTCCACATCATTTATTTCCTGACTATTTTCCGACAGAATGTGAATATTACATGATGAAAAGCAGTGATTTATCAGGTTGGAGCGAGGTGGATTTTTACAGACTTTTACGACTCAAATACAATAAATCATTTGTATTAAAACAGACGTCATATTAAAACGACAGACTCAGAGCAGTTGAATTCTAACCATCGGAACTTTTGTATAAAACACACAAATGTTACTTGTTGCCATCTTTGGAGTCCCATCACACAGAAGCTAAATATGTTAGCATTTGCTTCTTTGGTTGCTCGTAGATGTTCTGTGGAAGCCGTCTAAACCTCCAGCAGAACAGGCCTGGATAATGGACGTAATGTCTTTTTTGAAACTGGAAAACATGTCATTTTTTCTCAAAGGATCAACTGAGAAATTTTATGTGACATTGAAGCCTTTATTCTTACTTTGATAAAACATGTATCGAAAACATAACAGAATAGAACAGCTATAACACTCATAATTAAGTGAATGTAGACCAATGAGGGGAAGGTGAAGGCAAGGCAAGTGTATTTGTATAGCACATTTCATGTACAGGACAATCCAAAGTGCTTTATATAAAACATAGACGCATCGCAAGAGAGGCATAAGAAGAGAAAGATAAAATATGAAAACAGAAAAATCCCAAAACACAAAAACTTTAATTAAAATAGACATGAAAATCGTAAAAAAAAAAAAAAAAAAAAAAAAAAAATAAAAAAAATTTAAGCTTAAAATAAACGTTGCATTT
>JAQQZY010000020.1:12315821-12327217 GCA_030068375.1 Ostorhinchus rueppellii | reverse complement strand
AAACATAACCAGCAAAACATAAATAATAACCAATTGACATCAAGTAAAAGAGAAGAGTGCAGATAGAACACTTCCAGTTGTTATACCCACAGTTGAACAGAGCCGTTTTCAGCCTGAACTTAAACATTGTTCTATTATTCATGCAATATTTTTGCTCAAGCCCTTGAGGTAAAACTGAACATCACACTTCTATCACATCTTGAATGTTTCACTTCACATCCACTGTGTTGGTTTGCAGAGGAGACATGACAAAACTGAAAACACTGTCCAAATAGTTACAGACTCTACATAACAGACTCTACATGGTGCACACAGAACAGTATTTATTTATTTTTTTTGCAGAACTGATAGAATATCATGTTATGGCACCAAATTGTTTCTGCACAAAGAAAAAAGGGTTCAAAGTAATAATGTCTTTGACACAATTCAATTTTGAATATGAAACCAATTTTTCTGAAGAAACAGACAAAGGGTTTAGTCGGCCTTCAGCCTGGTTGAGCTCCACGTCCATAGGAGACACGAGGCCTGGCTGTGCTGAAACACTTCAGATAGAAAGCATCATCATACACTTCTTTAAGACTCAGGCTGGCTGCTGTACAGACTCACTATCGGCCAAGAAGCTGCAATGTGCAACATGACAATTTGCTCCGAAACAATAGCTTTTGAAAAGACAGGCTTTTCCCAGGCCGACCACGGCTATAGATCCATCTCAATGACAAGTCAACTCTACAGAGAGAAACATCCAAATGAAAGGGGTTTTGCAGAATAATACTGGAAAATGACAAACAAAGAATGAGCGATCGGGGAAGGAAAAGTAATGAGACAGTCAGAATATGACTTTTAATTAACAGCTCAGCTCATTAAGCTCATAATTACACAAACTGTGAGTGCAGCCTTAAATTTGCAAAGTGTCGTGTTGTCATTAGTTGCTTGATGAACCAAAATTTATGTGGATTTAACCTTCATAGCACACCTAGCAGATTTTCATTCTTAAAGGTTTTTGGTTTTTTTAACCTAACCTGATCAGTCATCCGTCCGGTCATATGTTCTTTTTTATGGATCTTTGTCTCCCAGTGGAGTCATTGGTGTCATTTTACAACATTAAATGTAAATCAAGAGTAAGATCCCTGAGAATAATCTGACCAACTTGAGACATTCTCCTTATCCACTGTGCATTCTCGTCACAGAGGGAAAATACAAAGGTGTGTCCTGATAATTTAACATAACTGAATATTATTTTACATGTTACACCTTTTCACAAAATATCAGTCCCTCAGATTAAAAGGCTCATATTCAGCTAAACTCACTTTTATTAGTCTTTGGTTCATTTATTTGTGTATTTGGACCCTAATAGTTCATAAAGTCTGAAGTTGAACCCTCCAGGTGCTGCAAAACCATATTTATATTCATTCTGACAAAAATCAAGTGGATTTCTACAACCTGTTTTAATCCCTGCTTAATTTGTTACATTTTATAACTAGTTATGTCACAACATTTGTGCATTTAAGGTCAAGACTTCTGGTGAACATTTCTCTGAGGCCTCGTCCACATGGATTCAATGCAGCGTTTTTTTCTAAACCATCTCAAAAAGATGTTACGTAAAAATGGAAACATTTCAGTAAAAATCTGCGTCAGCATGGAGATGAATTGCTTGCTGAAGACGATGCAATTCCCATGCCACACCCCCATGCACGCTCTAAGCCAGTCCCACAGGATGCAACACAACAATAGAAGAAGTAGTGCGCATTCGCCCATATCCCTTTCTCTGCAGGCTATTCTGGTCATGTGGTCATGATGTAGGTGTGAACACACGATTTACCCATCCAGATAGATGCGGAAATGGCACCGCCGCCAGATCGTCCCACTCTGGGACCCTTATTCCAAAAACATCGTATTGGGATTCCGTTTCCACCGTTTCCATTTTGACGAAAGGCCAATCTGCTAAGATTCAGAGACGAATTCACCCGAATCTGTATCAGTGGGGACGGGGTCTGAGTACGACGTAATTGTGCCTCTGGAGTTGAATTATTGAAGAATTCAGACCCAAGCAGAGCATTTACAGTTTATGTAGATGTCTGAATGTCTGAAAATGCATAATTCCATTTTTTTTTTTTAAAAGAGCAAAATATCACTCCTTCAAACCTGACTGGACTAAACTATTTAACTCAGTTTGATAAAAACAAAAAAAAACAAAAAAAAGAACAGCTGGGGTTCTGTCCTTGTCATGTACAGAAAAGTGGTCTGTGTAGTGTTGTTTGGTTCTTTTCCAGGTAGTTTGTAAAACTTGTCGGTGGGAAAATGTGAACGCTGAGTAGCATGTTTGATCGGTTTCTGCACTCATACCTGTTTTGAAGTTAAACAATGCTGACACACTGTCCTTATCTGGTCCACGGTTCACTCTCACTGGAAACCTGAAATGTTCCCACACTGCTGTTTTAACTAAAATGGGTATGGTCGCCCTGTTCCTGTGTCATTTGCACTCCTCATGATGTAACAGACTCAGGCAGACTCCATTCAGCTTGGGCTGAGCTTAGCCTGCCACCGCACGAACAGCTTAGACACAGTGGATTTTATTCCTGGGTGGAACTCAGACTGACTCAGATCATTTCTTGAAGCATTTTTAAGTCCAAACCGAGTTCTAGAAGCTGACTTCCCAACTTGCATTTGTTTTTTTTCAATCTGCTTGTGCGTGTTATTTTTACTAACTCTTTATTACTGAATATGTTTGTTACAAGTGTTTTCGCTGTGTCATCTTTTAACTGTGTTATATTTGCTGCTGCCTAACTTGGCCAGGACCTTATAAAAGAGATATTTTAAACCATAAAGACCCAAACATGCACCAGCGACCAAAAGCATCTCCTGATCTAAAATCTTTAATAAGTGTTGATCCATAAATCTTATCAATCCATTTCAATAAGTGGTGTAAAATCAAGTTTTTTTTACATTTCATGGTCATCAGAGATGACCCATTAGGACATTCAGAGGCTCCATAGTTACCATGGAAACACAGGCATCTTCTGAAACATTGATTCACCAGTATAACCTAATGACAGTGGATGGACATACTGGGTTTGTGTTCCGTTAATGATATATTTTGATGAAAATGTCAGTTTTCTCTGTTTTTGACATAATAACCCTCATCTTTAATCTGAGGTTTTATGAACATTTACATGATCAGTGAATTACACATAAGAAAATGCCTGATTTTTACTAGAAAAATGCAAAATACAGAAGATAATAGCTGACAGATCACTTAAGAAAGACTAAATATAGAGGGAAAAAATAATTTGGGAACTAGCACAAAAATAGCACTGGGTCTTTAGGGGTTCATCTCAATGGGATTTTTTTCTGGTTGAATAAAGGTTAAATAAAAGACTTTGAACACTTGGTTCCACATAAAATTCAACAGGTATTCATTTCTGGATGTTAAGTGTGATGACATAGTGCTGAAAAACCACTTCCAGTTACAAATGACCTCCAATCAGGGTTCAAAAGGGTTGAATTTGTTCATTAAAATCAAATACAGTGATTTGTGCAGTTTTCCATAATTAATGTTTTATCTGCAGTAGATCTTGGTCTGGTGTGTTTAGGACTGTTTAGGTTCCTGAACTGTTTATTAACCAGTCCAGTCAAGTCCAATCCAATCCAATCCAGTCCAGTCCAGTCAAATCCAGTCGAATCCAGTCCAATTAAGTCTAGTCCAGTCCAATCCAATCCAATTTTATTTGTAAAACACTTTAAAAACAACCCCAGTGAACCAAAATAAAATAATAAAATACAAGAATAGATTAAAAATACATCAATCTTTACACAAAGATTTATGTGTGTAAATCTTTGAAATACACAGTGTGAAGTTGTGAAAGGCCTCATAAAAGTTGTATTCTAGATCTGGGGAATCTATAAAGATCAGGCTTGGCAGATGCAGAGGCAAATAATGTTAGCTAACCAACATAATCAACTGCATGTTTCCCTTCATACACTTCCTCGGCTCTTCTTCAACACATATAAAGTGGTAAAAAGATGACTGGATGTGTTTGATGGACTCTGGGACACAGCACTGCAGCAGACTGAACACATATGAATGAACAGAAGCTGATCTCAAAGGAACAAATGACGTCTACATGCAACAACCACATGGTCTGTCTTCCAACTTTCTGCACAGAACCATAACATTTTGGACATGACTAATGGCTGGAGTGGTCAGTGGATTCACATTTATTATAAAAAGGGTTGCACTGAATTTCCTAAGGGTGTTATATGACGTACTTGGTGTATTATCTGCAGGAGATGGAGGTCAGTTCACTTCTAGTTTGAGAGGTACTAGCATGGAAACTAAGCAATGAACTCCTGTTAACAAGGCCAGAAATACAGCGCAATTCAGCTAAAAGAAAAGGAAGAAAGAAAAAGAAAATCAATATCAGTTTAGGTGATCTAAGACAGATGTGAACCACACAACCCTTGGACAAAAACACTAAGCAGTTGCCAGCGTATCACTGACTTAAACTTAAACAGACATTGATTTTTCCAGGTGTCTAAAGTACCTTTCCGCTCTGATTGGACAACTTCAATGACCCGTAACGCCATCCAATTATTAGCCTTAACCGGATGCATAGTATACACTCCTGAGTACACAAAAATACCAACAATCGGACATTTTTGCTCATATATGTGCGTCTTGTTTAAGGTTATCCATAATTCTGCTGCTCCTCCTTTAAAAAGGTTGATCTCTTTGAGTTCTGGAAAAACATCCAACACTACTCGAACTACTCAACAGCACATGGTGAGTGCAGGATTCTGAGGCACAAAACAGCATGGTGAAAAAACAGCCACTCTCGAACCAAACTTGTAGCCATAATGTAATGTAATGTAAATATGGTTAGAGTATGTGTGACAGACTGCAGTGGGACGAATAAGAGTGAATGGTTGGATATGAATTAATTTTTATATAGGAGTTAGGGCGGCACGATATTGGCAAAATTTGCAATATGTGATATGGCTGTACAGCATTGCAATGTTACGGTATTTCTCATTCACCGAAAGAAATATCAATTTCATCTAAGAAAAGTGTTCCTTAAAGGAATAAGACACCCAAACATGAAATTAAGTCGGTCAACCACAGTTAGAACACTGAAAAAAAAAAAAAAAAAAAAGTTAAAATCCATCCAGGCATTGTCCTGCTTTGGGAGCAGTGCTTTTAGCTTTAGCTTAGCACAGTTGCTGTAAACCAAGGGTGTCAGTTAGCATGTCCTCCAAAAAAAGTGACCAAGACATCTACATTTTTTTCTGAAGATATCTTGGGAGCCGTGTGTTCAGAACGAGTACAAATCATAATGTCAACTCGAACAAGGCTATTACCTGGGCAGATATTCACTTGGAACTACATTCAGTCTGTTAGATAGACGCAAAGTTCTGACGCAGCACCTTTTACCGTCTATGGCATCACCAGAATCCCCATAAATGAAGTTCCGGTTGAATCTGGAACTTTGCACCTACCTAGCAGTGCTTTAACTGTGATGAGGCCGAATATAGTTCCAAGTAAGTGTCTGCTCTGAAAATATTCACATCTGTTCAACATTAATAACATCTAAACTTGCATCCAACCAGCAGCAGTAGCATTATTTCAGTTGTTTTGATAGAAAAACTAGTATGTTAGAGTGATAGAGATTGTGTGTAAAACAGAAAGTTAATACAAGTAAAATAAGATCAACTATTGCACATCTTTGCAACATGAATATTGCACAGTCCGCTTTTGTAATAAAGATATTTTTGTGCAGCCCTAGATGGAGTTATAGAAATGTATTTTTCTACTGTTTTTTGTATGTTTTAGTTTTTATTAATGTCTGTTTTTTAATACTAACATCAGCCTGTCCAGGGACTACAGGTGGAAATAAGCACTAATGTTACAATCTGGCACGGTACGTCTCTCCTTTTTAAGGTTAATATATATTGGTGCAGTGTGTCTGTCTGAATAAACACATAAAATGAAATTAAATAGGTGACATGACACAAGAAATATTATATAAAGCCACTTTAGCATTGAATTAGGCTCCACTGACGGCACACACATCAGAGCTCTGAACAATGAGCTAATAGCACCTAAAGAAAAGGAACAGAACAAGAAAACCGACAGTAACGACCAGAAACAGAGAAGTCCTCCTCAGACTCACTGTGTTCTGTATCACAAGAGGAAACACACCATCGAACAGATTCGCTCCGGTGCATTCCTGCAGGTCTCATAAAAAAAACTGAAAGGCCTTACATAGTTTCACTTTAAAATAATAGGATAAAAACCAACTTCAATGAAATTACAAGGTTTTTCTTCTGCCAACTCGACAACCGTGCATCTACAAAGAGCCTCTGCAGCATGTTCTAATTAGACTCCGGACCCCAAATCGACTCCCAAGAGAATAAACCTGCCCTCGGTTCCATTTCTGGCCAAAACTTCAGATCTTCCAAACCATCCATCTTAATCGTATTACTTCACCGTCCTACTTGTGGCTCTTTGTTTGCCCACTTCCCTCTTTTCTTAGCTCTTTTTTTCTTTTTTACTTCCATCCCATAGTCATATTGACACAGCGTCAGGCCTCTTGTGAGCCTATGCCTCTCATTTTATCCTATTTTTCTATCCTCTCCACCCCCTTCCTCCTCACTCTCTCCCCCGTTCATCCTATATTTCTTTTCCACCTCACCCCCTGTTTATACCCTTCCGCATTTCTCCACAGACCGGTGGCTGATTCAATCTCAAGAAATGTTGTTTATGGAAAAGCATTTCATTTTCTAAAACCATTTGTGTTGGGGATGCTACAGGGTCCATCACGTTTCATCAGTCTCAACGACACAGCAACGTCTTTGAGTCAAAGCCAGAATTTGCGACTCAATATGAATAAACACAGCACGGCGACATCACATGCACGCACATAAAAAACATGGAACCCTATTACACAGTGTTTTGTACATTCAGTTTCCAATATGTAATAAAACACACCAGGAAAACCATTTTAAAATAACACTACACTGATTCCAAAATCATCCCCTTTCATCATGTCCATTCACACAAAGAGCTGTGGGAACATTATGTGACTGGGATAAAATCAAATAAAAGGTGACACAATACGGCAGTTTTGCAAATACCTGGCACTTTTTTTCATCACTTTGTACTTCAGTATATTTCCAGACTGGAGAAAATGTTTCATACTGCTACTGAGCTACTACCTTTTTTCTGTACTGCTCACTTTTACAGTGAAATTAGCATCATGCCCCATTTTCAAACCCCCAATATCTCAAAAACTAATGAAGATACAAGGCTAGAATTTTGTAGAGTTTTTACCAGGACAAATATCCTTATTTTCTGAAAGTGCAAAGCAATTCAGAGATTATTTCACACAGACTGACCCTGTAAAATCTAAAAATAACCATACTTATGCTTGAAGCCACTGAATGAAATGAAGTAGGAACAAAATATTGTAGACACATCTATTATACTGGAAAGTAAAATGATTAAGAATGTGCTGTGTTTTTTTATGTTCATTTTATTCCTCTATTATTGTATGAACTCAAAAGTAGTTCAATCATACACATAATGTAGTGACGCATGGTTTGACCTACAGGTTGGCAGGTTCAAGTAAAACATGTAGTGGATTCCGGTCTTTCAAAGTAAGATGTAAAGAAGTGATACTAGGCACAACAAACCCCGCTCCTCACAGGTATTGTAGCTTATTTTGGCATCGATCCAGCTGATGTCATCATGTCTATGCATGTGCTGATGTCAGCATATCAATTGCCTCTATATATTTATGCCGAGTTGGAAGTGAATTGAAACAAAATTGATGTTTTTATAGACATTAGAAATGTCGCCCATTTTAAGTAAATGAGAGAAGAAAAAAAAATGTATAAAAAAAAAGAATTTTAACTTTGACTTACTTTTCTCAAAATGTAACCACATCTATTCTGGGCCACTGGTAATCTATAAATCCAATTTGGTATGATTTCAAGCAACAGTTTTACTGCTACAGACATTTGAAATTTTGCCCATTATAAGTAAATGGGTTTTAAAAAAAAGCTAAAAATTGAGAAAATATTTTAAAATAACTTTTAACTTGATCTTAACAAACAAACAAACTGAACCCAAAACAATACTCCATGCCACCACTTTGGGGGGTCGGGGTAATAACTGGGAGAATAACGTCTGATTAAACTGCCACCCTCTCCTCACCACTACCTGTACCTGTCAAACACACACACAAACAGGCAGGTCTTCTTGTGTCCTGGAAGTGCATCTAGTGAGCGCGCTGTCAGCTCAGCTGGCTGTACTCTCAAACTGTGACGAAACTGGATATATCCTGGACCTGTTGATTCTATTCTTTTTCTAAGTGTTGCAGCTGAATATTAGGCTCTGAAAGGACAGTAGAAACCCTTACAAACAGTTCAAATTCACTGTTTAGATGTGAAGGATCTGCAGCTTTCCTACCGCTTAAAAAAAAAAAAAGAAGTAATTACACTGACCAGCAACAGCACAGGGAGTTGTCTGTCTGTCTGTCTGTCTGTGTGTGTGTATATAATCTATATTATAAAAGCCAAGTGGCCTCTGTGCTTGTGTGTGTGTGTGTGTGTGTGTGTGTGTGTGTGTGTGTGTGTGTGTGTGTGTGTGTGTGTGTCCAGGGATTCACAAAATCTGGAAAGACCTGACTGCTGCAGTTTGGCATATTTATGTATTTTTGGTCAAGGAACACACTAGTGAAAATGGCAAGTTAATAGGACCAATTTTTTGGGAGATATTAGTAATTTTGGAATACACTAGCCTTCCAATCACATTGCTATGGCCAGAACGCTTTGGTGCTGACTGTTGGACAAATGCAGTACAGGATGCACAAATACACAACAGCATAAAATCTACTACATCTAGAACCTGTGGATCCCCACAGGTCAACAGGCTGCTTTTATATATGAACTAGAGCTGGATGATGGGGACAAAAACTTGATTAAAAATAATTGTTATTAAAACTATATATCACAGATGAGTGAAAAACACTTGACACAACTAATCACAGAACCATGAATTTTTGTTGCCTGAGAAATGTTGAAATAATCTCGATTTCCCAATTTAGAATTTCTGCAATTTTCACCACTTTCATCAAGAAAAACCTTGATGAATTTGATATGTTGAACCCTATGTTGAACCACCAGCATAAATCACTGACAAGTAACTCTTTGCGAAACTAGGGACGTAGATGGACTGAGTGAATATCTAGAGGTGATGTTTAATGTGTGTAGCTTCAGAATTATGAAAGGGCATGAGTGTCAGCTCTGATTAGTGTTGGGATTGTTTTTGTCCACATGTTTTCCTCTTCGACGCACTTCCTTGTCACTGAACATTAAAGAAGTAAAGTGACACTAAAAGGTGCCACAAGATGAGGCTGAGCGTCACTTTAACAGGAAAAAATGTGGAAACAGAAGTGGCGTCTTGACATTTCTGTGACCCCCGACTTTTTCTCAGTTAAGCAAAAGCAAGTCTTACAGTTATGTAGCCTAAAAATCTCCACCACATAGAGGCAGAAAATATTCTTGCCTAGCTTGTGGTCCAGCATCACATAGTAGGAGCCCATCACTGGTCTGACACAGGGTATGTTGGACCAATCAAAACGCTCTGTGTAGCGAGTCGTTAGGGCGGGCTTTACACGATGACGACAGGGCTGTGCGAGGGTGAGATAGCAGAACAACCATAGACAGCAACGAAGATGGGTGTGGCTAACAAACTGCGCCTGTTTGAATCGGCTTTTGTCGTCGATTTTGTTAAAGTTAGACTTGGGCTTTTCTTTGAAAGTTGAGCAGAAAGAAACACTCAAGTCACGCGTTTCAAAGAAGGATGTATTTGCTGTTTTGTCGACTGGCTACGGTAAAAGTCTAATATACCAGCTGGCTCCGCTTGTAGCGCTGAATACGTCACACTCTTGGTTGCTCTGATTGGTCATAGAACTGGCCTATTACGTGCAGGAACAGTTTGAATGACAACGGTTGAATCCACCCACAGGCTTCAGCTCTGTCAGTGGTGCGATTCCAGACTATACAGTTCATGGATAGTTTGGGCTGCCAGGCTAACAGTTATGGACAATGGATACATAACTCATCATGATAACTGTGTTGGGCCTCAACACAGTTTGGGTGTTTTTGGGATACATGAAAGACAAGAGAATCATGATATGTTCTTGTGACCATATACTATCAGTTCTATGAAAGTGTTTCAACAAAGACTAACTGGCCTTGACCTCAGCCATGGCTTAAGCCTGCTTATACTTTTATGGCTGAGTGGGAGAAAAACTTACAACTCACACATTTCAGCCTCTTCACTGCTTCTTTTTGTCCTCCACCTGTACATAAGTATGGCTGGATGTGCACATTAGCTATATTTTTTGCCCTTATATAAGACCAAATCCCTGCAGCCAGCTATCAAAGTCTGACGTAAAGACATTTGATTCCACATACTTTTGTCCTTGTGCTGTACATGATGTACCGCTAAAACCAACACAAATCCAAAGAACCAATAAGTTTGCCTTTGTGGACAAGCAAGCAAACAGCTGATTAACTCTGAGCGCCAGACTTCAGGGAGCCGTTACTGCTGGCTCCTCCGAGTTAAATCAGACAGTTCGGGGTCTGACGGTGGTATTTTATGACAATGATGACTCTATTCTGGAAACGCGTTCAAAGGATTCATGAGCACATTTTATGCCAAAAGCAAACAATTTTCTTTTCACTAGGTAGATTTTGAGAAACAAGTCTGGTCCCAAATGCATAACAGACACATAAAAAAGCAGCACTTTTGACTGCATCCATTTAACAAGACATTTCAACATCTGGACTTTCTCCAGTGAGAGAAATTTTTATAACAAGTTCTGTCTTCGGGCTTGATAAATGGCACTTTCGAGGACTACTGGCAGAGTTTTCTCTTGCATCCTATAGGAGGCAAGGGAAATCTACTTGGCTGCCAACTGTCAGTGTGTTAATGCATAGTTAAAGACTTCCTCCTCTGTCACTTTGTCACTGCCTCAGCATGTCGAATCCTAGTTTCACACTTTTCTGCTTCCCATCTGACCACAGTCTTGTCTGTCTCTCCATCTGTTCCTTTTCGAGGTTGTACATCTGTGGCCAGGCTGGGATTCGTTCATGGAGATAGATGAGATAAACAGAGACAACAGATGCTAATCATAACATCTAAAGGTTATCTTTGTTGCCGTCTCACTTGAGTTTGAGAGGGATCCCTGTCCGCCTGATCAAAATCCAACTAGTCTCTGCAGTGTAAGATGAAGATATATGGGAAAATCTGTGTTCATTCATTCATTCATCTTCTATACCCACTTTATCCTCACTAGGGTCACGGGGGTCGAATGGAGCCTATCCCAGCT
>JAQQZY010000020.1:12305268-12315721 GCA_030068375.1 Ostorhinchus rueppellii | reverse complement strand
TTTATTCACTATGGGCCCCAAGAAAGTGACGGAGAAAAGTGGAGAGAAGAAGAAGAGACTTGTTTTGTCCATACAAAGCAAGAGATAACTGAAAAGTACGAAAAAGGGATGCGTTTGGGTGATCTCGCGAAATTTTGGGGGGCTTGGAACGGATTAGGGTATTTACATGGAAAACACGTCTCTACTTCCGAAATTATCTACTTACGAAACTACTTCCGGAACGGATTAATTTCGTAAGTAGAGGTACCACTGTATTAGAAACAAACAACGAAATAAATCACATCACAGTTGTAACTGCAAGCACTTTGAACTAATTACACTAAAATTCAAGCACTTTCCAGACCTTAAAACTCAACACTGAAGGATTTCAAGCACCCATATGAACCCTGAAAATAAAAACTTTAAAGAATACAGTGAAAGCTTTTCAGGCTCTTTTAAGCTGAAGGAGAAGCTCATTAGTAAAGCTAACAAAAGCATCTATTAACCCTAGAACCCTTTCGCTATAAAAAGTAACAACATCACTATCGCCGGGTGATTTTTATCCAATATACCCAACAAAAAGTACTAGTCCTAAAAATAGATACAAATATGACAACACATAACAAATTACAGTGGTTTTCTTTTATTTTCAACTGTGGCATGTCTAACAAAATCAGGGTTCTCCCCAGACGATGGAACAACAGCACTGCGCCAGTATACCGCTAGCTCAGCGCTGCTATACTAATTTTCAAATTCAGGGTGGTTCAGGGTGCGTGCGCCAGGATACTATAAATTTCTGGAGAGAACCCTGAAAATGAAAAAAATACATATCATGGGAGGACCATAAAAAATGCTACAAAATTACTGAAACATTAGGAATTCAAGAACAAAAAATTCCTTAAAAAAACAATGATATTGTAAACTTGGTCTTTGCTCCACCCATTCCTGGGACATGTGAGACGTCCCTGGTGAAGGCACAGACTCCCTGACACTCACACAAACACAACATATTGAAAAATCATGTAAATACATTTGCTCAGGTGAAAATCACCGGCGATAGAGCTCTAGGGTTAAAGCCATACGTATGTTTTTAATTTAATGAAAGACTATAAATTAGATCCTATTCCGTCAATAAACGCCAGTCCACTCATGACAAGCGCTGAACCAAATACGTATGAAAATATTGTACTGAATTGTATTGTACTGTCACTGAAAGCAGTGACTTAAGCTGTGTGTTTATGAACATTTTGGTGAATATCTGATCCAATGACAGACATACTTATTACCATGTCAAAGGCTGCCATTCACACTCTCCACCCATAAGGGACGAACACAGATGATGCTCTTTGTGTGCGTCTTCACATCACGGTCCTCTGCCTATATGACAGATTAGAGCCTGGGATGTGCACTGGGTTTTATTCTTTACCGTGCAGCTATTAAAAGCCTTTTATTCCAGCATTGAGGCTATTTATTACTCAAACCGCAGTGGACTGAAAGCACTGTCTGTGGTCTGAATAAATCACAAGGGCAGATAAAGTGAATAAATGGGGGAAAAGGGGGAGATAGAAATAGCAAAGACAGAAAAGGCTGCACATTTAGACAGCTCTAAAATAAAACACTTTGTTTCTTCTTTATGATTTGTAGTCCGCCAAATAATAATTTTATAATTCTGTAGTGTGCTGTACTATTACTTTGTGTCAAGCCAATAATAAAAAGGTGCTAAGAGGCGATTCCCAATTCTGAATTTGTGCACAGAGATAATTGGTGCTTCAACCTAACCCAGTGCGATAATTAATCTACACACTGCAGTGCAGAGGATGTCATCAAGGCTGCAACAACATATCAGTAAATGAACAAAAAGGTGTTTTCACAGCTGTTTTATAATGTATTATTCTGTTGCAAACAATGGCACCTCCGTAAAATTAATAACACAACCATACAAAGCTCTTATTTTTGCCAATTACAGACATTTTAAATGAAATATAAACTGCATTCAGTACTTTTTCTCTCAATTTTATGTTTAGATTGGTGGAAATGTGTTAAATCTGCAGCTCACGCTCGTTATATTTTGCTAATTAATCTGTCTTTTTTACAAAACACATAACACATGGTGTGTTGATCACATTTTCACACCACAATTTCTATAAACATCAATTATTTTTCATCAATTATTTTTTATAATTTATTTTTATTTTTCAATTATTTTTCAAAGGCTTTTGTATTATATGACTATATTTTAAGTAACTTAAGTTTTTGTGTTTATATTTGGGTTTTAGAAAAATGCTGTGACATTAAATGAAAAATGTATATCTTAGTGTGTGATGGAATTTTCCTATTTTGCTTTTAATCACATAGATAAAGAGTGAGGGCTTTACAAAGAACATACAAATAAAATACAGAGCGATAATTCAAATTTTTTTTAACCCTTTCATGCATAGTGGTCACTACAGTGGACATCTATTCTACAGCTGTTTTCTTCTATATTCATGGATTTTGTTGTTTTACTTCCATATCAGCCAACACAGTGGACACTCATGCATCATTCCATACACTGTGATTAATAATGTTACTGTAAGTTTGCGGTTCTAGATAAAATAAAATACTGTGATCTGCAGTAATATGTTTTAGTGGAAATCAATTGCTAATTGTTACTAGAGTGTAATTAACCGTTTCTTTGTTTTTTATGTATATATATTATCTCCATAACTAGTATCACAATATGTTAAAATGTGAGAAAACATCAGATTAGCAGCATGAAAAATGTATTATTCCATTGTTTTAATATTACTTTCTGATATTGGGTTGTAAATACACATTTCTTTGCTTCAAAAATGTGTCTGAGTGGACATTTTTGTAACTCCATGAAAAAAAAAAAAGTCAGGAGCATTGTTTTGTTCATGCTTGAAGAGGAAAAAACACTCAAGAAAAAATGTTGACTAAGGTTCTCAGAATTCATCCATGAAAGAGTTAATAACACCCAGTCCTTAGTGCAATTTTTTAGACAATAGCCACAATGAAGATGAAACTGTGCAGCCTTACTTCGAGTATCAGATGGAAAACCCCTTTCCTGTTGTGTTTAAGAAAAACTAATGATGACATGTAAAATCCAGCCTCCAGACAGTTTGCACGTCAGGAAAATCTTTTTTTTTTCTTTTAGGGTGTGTTTTGTGACTCGATAACTGGTGCTTTTTGTTTTTGATGGAGACTGTCTGCAGGAAAACAAATGTTTCAGAAGTTGGCACATTCCATGGGGAAAGAGAGTCAAGGCATCCTGTATGGACACTATTACGGAGCCAAGTTGTCAAACCTTCCATCCCCTGCTACTGGCATACCTTCATATCAGAGCACTGCACCGCACATTCGACTGGAAATCTCAACAAAAGTGCTGCCCAAAAGCTGTACTGTTTTCCAGACCATGAGAGAACAATGCCCAAAGGAAATTCACAACAACATTTGCAGAATCTTCCCACAACTCTATACCTCAGTAAAAAACACACAAGGACACATTCAGTCAGAAGCATAGCCTGAAACCGAAACACTAACAGACAAGCAATTACAGGCAGGAACATGTGCTGTTGACAAGGTGGTCTTGGCTGAAATTAAAATACTGTGTGGACTGAGCACTGACTGACTGTCACGATAAAGCTCAGCAAAAGACAAAGTAAAAGATGATCAGGTTTTACAGCTTTAAATGGCAGTTTAATGAAGTCGCCCACAGATGATCTGACAGGCATTTAAAGGTGGACATCATGTCTGAACACATCAAATATGCCACAGGGCATGTATTAGTTGTATTAGTATTAGTTGAAGAGGGGGCCGTGTAGGGTACGATTAGCAGCATTCACGTCTAATAAATCACTCAAACTGGGTCATATAAAATGTTTATTTAGGACAATATCATTAAAAGCAATGAGCTGTACTTTACAAAGGCAATTAGTACAGGATTAGGGCAATGCCACAGCTTTTGAGTCAGCTTCTCCTTAAGCTCACAAAAGCTAAATATGCACGGTAATATCAAGTATTAAAAGGGGAGTTTTAGCTGAGGATTATGAACAATGGTATCTGCCAATAAAAAAAGGCTCCCTGAAGCTAATTTACAGCAGTTCTAGAAGATGACAAATGGTGCTAGTCCTGCAGGTCTTGAGTAAATAATGCTTTTAATTCATAATTGTATAATCACAATTATACATTTAACAGACCCTTCCTAGGGGAAGTAGAATACCTTCCATGCCATGCAGAGAGTTTACTCATAATAGGTTTAATGATCTGTTTTTAGTAAGCATTTAATCTCATGAGTCAACATTTTGCGGTAGAGTTTTTAAAGCTCCCCATCCCAGTTTGGATGAGTCTGTATCCGTTCAGCACATCTGGATTTGGGGATTTTCACACATTCCTTGAGGATTTGCTCAAGCAGTGAGTGTTGGTGAACTGATATCTTCGAGTTATTACGCACATTTTCTGAGGGATTCAGTTACTCACAGACTTATATACTTGGCAAACTTCAGTAGTTTGAAGCCAATCCAGTGCTTGTGCACACAGACTAATGATTATTCTGTTAGAAGAGGCTTAATGGATGCTCCAGTTAAAGTTCACAAACATTCAGAAATAGAGTCTTGTTAGGAATTCACCGGTGCAAAGTTTCATTTATTATCTGCAGAAAAACATTGGCGGTGCAGTGGAGTTTGCAGTGAATCTGTGCAAACTTGTGTCTGGGTTTTTTCTTATATTATTTGCCACTGTGATGAAAAGATCTTCACATTTCAAGATTCAGGATTTTAGAGCCAAAGGATCCCTTATATCATTACAGAAATATGTGTGGTCATGGACAGAAGCTGTAAATGCATGCTACTTCCTGTAAACTTCTGTGCAGCTTTGGCTATGAAACTCAGAGACTTACACCAATTTTCTATAGTTTTCCAGCCTTGAATAGTATTAACACGCCTGACCAAGTTTTATAGCTTAGCTTTATATAATAACTTTCAATTTCTGATTTCCAAAATATTGTTTATACATAGGGCTTCTACAAGATCATTTTAATAATTGATTCCTCTGTAGAGTGGCCGTGGCTCAGTTGGTACAGCGGGTTGTCGGGCCAAATCCTGGTTATCCACTTGTCAAAGTGTCCTTGAGCAAGATACTGAACCCTAAATTGCTCCCAGTAGGGTCTGGCAGCACCTTGCATGGCAGCAGCTGCCTACTGGTGTGAGTGTGTGTGCAAATGGGTGAATGTGAGGCACTTTGGGGACCATGAAGGTGTAGAAAATGCGCTATAGAAGTGCAGTCCATTTACCATTTTACTATTTAGATTAGATTAGATTAGATTAGATACTTCATTCATCTCCAAAGAGAAATTCACAGTTCCAGCAGCATGGAAGGGAAAGAAAAACACAAGGGCATGCAAGTTACTAAAGGATAAAAGTAAAAAGTAAAAATGTAAACATCTGACCGTTCAAAGTGCCCCTATTTAGATTATTCTAATAACTAATCAATTGATTGGATAAACACAAAAGACTCAAACATTGGTATTAACACAAAGTAACATAGGCTGCAGACAAGTCACTAATGATTACATCCCTGCAATGGTTTCAGGTATAGTTAGTGAGCTCTGGCCCGCTACCTAGACTTGTTATGAGGTTAGCAAGCTATAGTCTTCAACCAGCTCCAGTGATAGGCTATCAAACTAGCATTGTATGTATTAGCTCCAGTCAATGATAGGTCACATTGGTTTGGTGGCCTGATAAACATAGGTGGAGGAAAACATTATTCTTATGACAACAGTGTCGAACTAGCTTGGAGCCTACAGCAATCACAACATGTAGGCTACCCTGTGCTAGGTTTACATTATGTTCCTGGTGGCCACCCTGTTTTGCTACATACACGGCGCACTATATTTTGGCCAAACAGCACTGCTGTGGCCAATGGGAACATAATGTAAACCACGCTTTAAAAAGCTGGCCCCGCATCTGAAGCCTCAGCCATGCTGCTCTGTGTTCTCCTCTGTTCCACTACACAGCGTGCGGGCATGCTTCAATACTAACATGCTCAAGGTCCCATGAATCAACTGCCAAATTCAATGTCAACTCTTTTAAGAATCCATTTGGTTTGATTTAATTGATTGGTTGTTGCAGCACTACTTATACATCCTCTTGAAAATTAAACCACAGGTACACATGGGTTTGAAGAGTGGGTTTAATCGCATTTTTGCAAATCATCAGTGAAAAGTTATGAGTAACTTTCAAGCAATATGTTATCCCAATTTTCCACTGAAAATGGTCTCAACTCAACTTAATTTGACACGCTTTGGACACCACCATGTTGCGTTTCCTCTCCATGTATCCCTAAGCACAGCTAGGCGTCATATTGGCACAACATAACCAGACATTTTCTTCAGTAAAACCGCAGCTACGAGCATGTCAGCCACGGAGACTGTTGAAATGTAAAACTTTAATTTATACAATTCCATCAAGAATATAGTTGCATAAACTTCCAATCTGTGGTCGACTGATTGAGACAGAGCGGACCGAAAAATTTGCTCCAATGTTTTTGAAGATTTCCCGTGAGCTTCCACTTTCAAATACATATTCATATTGATGTTGTGATGATTCTGGATCAACTAATTTATGATCTGCATGAATTTACATCATGTTTAGCGTCACACAATGAAGAGAAGGGGATGAGTCAGGGGAAAGTGGTGTCACACAGCTCTCTCCACTTCCATCAATACAACACAGAGAGAGAAAATATCTTTTGGAAGAACAATGTTCATTCCCTCAGTTCACAGATCAACATGTTTCAAGACACTAGATGTTGGTTTAGCCTTTGCATTCTTTATAACCGAGCTAATACGGCACGAGTAAACGTTTAACTGCATCAGGTAATGAATCTGGGGCAGTGTTTGGGACAGTGTCAATAATATCACAATCCCAGGGCTTCTATAGTAGAATTAAATTAAAATCTACATAAAAGCTATAGGAGCAAAACACTGGATGATGATGCTCCAGTAACAAAATGATGACAAACTAAACACTTTATCAGCAGCAATATATGTCAGAAGGACAATCAGCCAGTTCCAGATCTGAAACTCAAACTCATTACGCATTTGTACAATTAAACAAAATCCCTCATTCAAATGCCAGGAAGGCAAAATAAACTGTGCACGAGGTCAAATACATGCTTTAAGTTGTTACTCCTACACAAAATGAATAACCACAGAGTTACTGTGAGTTTACATACAATCTAAGTTGACTGCTTCGTGATTGGACAATATCAATAATTTATCAAAAACAGTCAGTCAGTTACAAAGTCTAGGGTCGGAAATTGCTTTGAAAAGGCTTTTACACCTAATCAATGCCAATCTGTAAAGAAAAATGATCGTGCAGTAAGAGATATGTGCGCTATGAAACTCTTCCCTTGCTGCACTGAAGCTGCGGAAACCAAACAGGATGGAAAAGTAGGGCACAAATATCTACTGTTTGTCCTGCCAAAGACCAGTTGCTCATTATCGGCCATTAGGGTTGTTTGGATGTGACACTGGCCATTATTTACCGCGATAACCGCATGTCTGAAAATGTGAAAATGCCTGTTGTGTAACTGCCCATCATTGTTCCTTACCATTAGGGTGTCCATCTTTTAGCTTTGCAGCATCATCTACAACTATAATTCACCAGCAGTGTTGTAGCTTTTATGTAGTAGTGCATTGCTTCCAGGGTCCAGAGCATCACTCTCTTACTAGAAATGTTATTCAATCAAGCTAATGTACGCCACTTTGGATGAGAGCCTTAAACAAGTGGCTATGCATCCAGAACTGAAGACCAAAGCATGATGAACACTCCTGTGCTTACAAACCCTTTCGCTTAGACATATCGCTGCATATCCCCCCCCCTTTTACTGATGATGGTATCCAGCCGCAGGGGTCAGTCCTTCTATAAAAGCACATGCTAAAATGTATACAGTAATGTGGGCATCAGACTGATGACTGCAGCAATCACACTGTGTTTTGCAGAGTCAAGGAAATGTTCTCTATTGTCTTGGATTCCACTGATGCCACAAGCTCACATATTCAGCAGTGGACTACAGACATGTGTGTTAGCAAAGACCCTGGGCAGATTGGAAATACTGATGAATATACAATGGTAAAAGTGAAAAGGGATCTTTAGACAATATTTATACCAGCTATTTTTATATAAAACTAGTGTTTTATCTATAACTAACTATAAGTCTAGTATCCTAGATTTCTTGTTGTCACTTTCAATCTGACTATTTACACTGTTGATGACATTGTATTTTTTTAGACACAATTTCTGTTACATGTCTCCTATATCGATCTTAGCTTATATCTTTTAAAGGTTAAGGTTAACTTTACACTTTCTTATTAGGAGTCACAACAGCAGGGAAACGGATAAACAGAAAAACTCTTCAACTGTCAGAAAAAGAAGTAAATCTACTAGGAGGGATACTTTTGAAGGGGTCATACTTACATACATACAATTCTAAAACATTTCCCTGTGATCTACATAAATTGTAAATGCTCTGCTTGGGTCTAGATTCTTCATTAATTCAACTCCAAAGGTCCATCTTCAACCCTATTTCTGAGTAATAACACCAGAAAGATTGTTTTGAGCGCTGGCCCTTTAAATGCACATGAGCCACTTCATGCCCCGCCCCCTCCATATTGATGACCGTACTGCTCTGTTCCGTTTCTCTGTACTCAGAGAAATGTTTGTTGGATGTCTTGACCTTATATGTGCAAATGTCATGACATAAGTTATAGGCGCAATAAATTAAGCAGGAATTGAAACAGGTTGCAGAAATCCACTAGATTTTTGCCGAAGTGAATATAAAGATAGTTTTGCAGCCCTTGAGGGTTCAAATTCAAACTTTATGAACTATTAGGGTCCAAATACACAAATAAATGAACCAAAGACTAATAAAAGTAGGTTTAGCAAAATATGGGTTGTGAATGTACATTGCTGTGCGCCACTTTGCACCAGGTTAGGGTTTATATATAAAAGAGCACTTATGTTGGTTAAGCACACAGTGCTTCAATGATGCAAAAGAAGACCTAGGAAGCAAAAGTAAAAACTACAGATACCTGACAACTCTATAGCTACATTATCAGTATTTCGTATATCATTTCCCACCTCTTATCAGTCAGGGACACACAGCCCTGCAGGAAAAATTCTTCTGAGTCTGCACAGTCATGCATGCTGTGCAAATCTGCAAGCAGGCCCTCACATTAGCAGACAAAAAAAGTGACATCACACCAAGACCTTTCATTCACAAAGAGGCTGGATGCTCCCAGATACACTTTCCCCCAGCAGTTGTTCTTCATCTATTGAGACTATTCCACCCAAAAGCTAAACACAGCCTGAAACAACCTGACAAGGGAGCAAACTGCACAGAGAGCAGTGTGGAAGCAGTGGAACACAGCGTATGTAACGCAGCAGCCATGAACTATTACTGACAGTCAGCACACTGGAGGCTGAAGACTTCCTCTGTTCTGCTGTGCTATCTTATCTCGTGGTATTGGTGTTATAAGAGGCACCAGCAGTCTGTACTTGCCTTCATCTCCTCAGCAGTTAAAGAGGACCTGTGTGATTACCGGAGCTGTGGTGAGCTCAGGCCGGAGGCTTCATGTTCAGCAATCTTATCGGCTGCACCAATGGTTTCCCAGCAGGGAAAAGAGGGAAGAGACAGCTTCTTAGTAGAAAAGCACAGATTCTTCCTTCAGGTCATGATAAAATAAAGAAATAAAATCTAACCTAATACTCTAAAGTCAGCAGGGGAATTTGGCACATTATACCTGTTTAACATTAATGTGGCTGATATTAGCATTTCTTAACCCTTTAGCGCGCAGGTATTACTTTTGGTCATTTACGCTTACATTACAGTTATAGTTCCAGTGAGGACAGTGAATCAATAATCTGAGGTCCAATGTGGTCTCCAGGGTCTGTAAGGTCCACCTGTACATGAACAGTGAGTGGACCTGCTTTGTTAGGTACCAGGAAGTAATGGTAGTAATGTAAGGAATGATGTTCAAAGGGTGAATGTGGATGTGGACAGGGGTCTGGAGCAGCACACATGTTGGAATAATGTTCTAAAATATGGTACATGTTCCTTTCACCTTGCATGTTTTTCTGTAGTATTATTTTGTTTAGTTTTTGGATTTTTTTTTTCTAAATCATTTTTTTGTTTGTTTGTTTTTACCACTTACAGCTAAGGAATCAAATATGGTAACTTTATTAACCTCGATTTTCTACATAATGAAAAATAAGTAATACAGTCTTGTTATGTCCTCCTATAATACACAAAGAGGGTTAAATTTAACAATCAATCAATAAACAATCAACAATGTTAAAGAAATAAAGGACATTTATGCTGGTCTAAGTCAAGTTCCTTTCATTCATTCATTTTCTATACCCGCTTTATCCTCACTAGGGTCACAGGGGTCACATGGAGCCTATCCCAGCTACTT
>JAQQZY010000020.1:12258561-12271006 GCA_030068375.1 Ostorhinchus rueppellii | reverse complement strand
ATCATTCCCAAGCTATCCTGAAAATTTCATCGAAATCCGTCCATAACGTTTTGAGTTATTTTGTACACAGACAAACAGACAGACAAACAAACAAACAGATAAACGCCGGCAAAAACATAACCTCCTTGGCGGAGGTAATAAAAATAGATGAGGGAAGTTCAGCTGTCATCCTGTTGACTGACTATTGTTAAACTTATGGAGCGTACGTTCAGATGACGCAGTCTTTATCATCATATTTACCCATTCTTTAAACTGTGGGGCTTTAGGGGTTTTCCGATGTTTAAGAATAATCCTAACTGCCACTGAGACCCCTACCATAATAACAGAAATTGTCCTGTTTGTTATGTTGGTGATCTGTCGTTTTTCACCCAATAAACAGCCTTGGACCGAGTGGAACAGTTCTGTCCAACCAGTTACTCAGAGTATGTACAACAACCATCCAGAAATATTTGATGAGTGGACAATCCCACAAACAATGCAGGAGAGCCATTATCATTTTGACATTTCCAACACAATGCGTAAGGGAAGACTAGTTTTTAACAAAACAGCTGCAAAGTCTAATAACAATGGAAACATTTTACCATTGGTGATCGGAACGCCACTGTGAGAAGTGACGGCACATTATAGGCAGAAATGCAACATCACTAGTCACTTTTCCATTAGGCTTATGTGCAAAACTTTACCGATATTTACTAAATGTCGAAAAAACAGAAGTGCGTAATGTTGGCTTTTCCATTAATTCACAAATGCGATGATTTGTTTATTTATTATCGCAAGATGATGCAAGAAGTCATTCTATAAACATGGTGATAAATGTGAACATGGGGTTTATTTACAGATATATTCATCATTATTATTATTATTATTGTTATTATAATGATTCTTTTTAAATATTACTGCTCTATTCTTTACTAAATTAAAAAATTATTCCGTTTCCTGGTGTGTCCTCACAAACACTATGTTTCTTCTTCACTTGTAATGTCCGTCCGCATCCAGGTTTTTTTATTCACATTAATTTTATAACCTGAGGCTTTTGAATATTCAGAAAAAATTTCAAACAAAGAAGGTATAGATTTATCAATATTAGTTAAATAAGTCAAAATATCATCAGCAAATAAATACAGTTAATATTGTTGTTTACCTATTGTGACACCTGTAGCTTTTGGGTCTGGTCTGATCTTCTCTGCCAGCGGTTCTATTGCCAGAACAAAAAAGGAGTGGAAAAAGTGGGCATCCTTGTCTAGTACCCTTTCTAATCTAAAATTCTCTGACAATAATTTATTGTTATATAAATGATTGTCTGGGTTTTTTTATTCAGATGACTCTACTTGCGAAAAAAGGTCTTTCCATTGCAGTTTTGTGTAATATACCAGTTTTGCAACACCTGAAAAACCACCTCTCCCCAGCACAAAAACTTTTAAACAAAAAACTAGGGTTTTGGCAAAATTGTCATTTTTCTATGAAGTAAATTTTTATGCACAAGTTATATTTGCGATATTTGAGGGTCAATGGAAAAGCTACTAGTGTAACTTGGACTCTTTTCCAAAAAAAAAGCAGCTACAACATAACTGCCATAAAGTGATAAACAAAAGTGACGAAAATGATCAAAACGGTGAATTTATTTGGTTAATCCATTAACAAGTCCCACTTTGACATCAAACCATATTAAATCAGTTTCATTTCATCCCACGTTCCTTCCGGCCAGTCAAGAGTTCATGCAGATCTGTGGAATCTGGGGTCACAGGGGGTGGCGGTTTTGTCCAGTTGATCTGAAATGTGCATTGGCCAGAACATAATCCCTCATTCTGACTAATTATCCTGAGTCTCGGGTGAGATGGCAAATTAGAGCAGCTCCGAGAAGCACCGAGGATCAGACTGGGACCGTTAAGAGCATTCCAGAAGCTCAGTTCCACGACAGCTCAGCACAGTAGGAACTTTAAAGAGATGTTTTAGTGGAGCTTAAGAACTGAAAATATCCCAGAGGAAAATGGAGTACAGAAATGAGTTCAAGAAAACTGTTCAGAAAAAGCAGCGTTAGTGGAGTCGGTTACGGCTCTGGTATCTCTGTCAGCATCTGTTTGGTCTCAGAGCTCGTCCTCAACTTCCTCCTCTCTTTTTTTCCTCCAAGGTCTTTCACTTGTTGCGCTGTGTTCATTCCTAAAATTAGAACGACTGAACCTGAAGCGCTGCAGGAAGTTAAAAGGTTTTTCAAGTGTGTTTCATCACTTGTTTCTCAATAATTGTCGGTGAAATTCAGGTTAAAGAACTGGATAAATTACGGTGTGACTTCTGTAAATTCTGAAAACGACTGCACAGTTGGAAATAGGATGAGATGGATGTGGATCGGTGGCTGAATGTACAGACGTGGAGGTGTGACAAGGGTAGTTCAGGGACATCCGTATGATAGGGAATCTCTGAACACCTATAGAAGCTCTGAAACAGTTCCCTGACAAAAACAACAGTTCTGCAGCTTGTGTTTTAGTGGAATTGTGATGTTTTGACTCTTTAACAACTGCATTCTCTCCGGCACTGGGTTTTGCACTTTATAACATTCAAATGACTGTAACGGAACTGTTTGCACTATCCACAGAATTCAAACTGCATCAGAAAGCTGGGATGCTGAGCTTTCCTGAACGATTTAAGACTTGTGTCGGAATCTATCACAAGAAGAAAGGAACTATTTCAAAGACTTACGCACAGGCAAAAAAAAAAAAAAGGCCTGGAAATAACGAAAAATATGAAGGCATAAAATGGATACTGAATATTCAAGACCAAAAAGCATGTCAAATATTTGAAAGTAATTTTTTGCAATGTCAGAAAGTTTTGTTATGGACATTTACATTTGTTTCTGATAATAAACATGTTAAAAACTTCAAGTCCTTTTTTTTTTCTTTTTTTTTTTTACTAAAACACGCTGTTTTAAACTGAAAATTATTTGGTTCTCACCAAGATATAAAAACTCAGATTTACAAGTGTTAGATCATTTATCTTGTTTTAAGAGTTAATTTCTTATTTTCAGTGTTCATACATCTGTAGACATGCATATTTCTAGATTTAACTTTCTTAATTCAAGAAATCTTGTCAAGTGACATTATCTTGCTGCATGGACAGGTGCTTCATTTGTTTTGAGGACCCTTTTCCTCAGATTTAGTGTTTTCATCTTGTTTTTAGACACCCCCTTTTTCGCAGTGTAAGCATTTATTATTTTTAGGGCTGTCAAAATTAACACATTAATGCAAATTAGTTGATCATCATGATTACTGTGATTAAAAATGTTAACACAATTAACCCATCTGCAGCACAGAATGATTCTAAACGTCTCTGCAAACATGTTTGGGTCAGTTTGTCCAAGTACAGTTACCATCGTGCATGTGCTAATGGGCAGTTGATCCGGTAGTGACAGCAGAACCAACCCATAAAGATGGCAGACGTTAAAAGCACGTTGGCCCTCTGGATGGAAATATGAGGACAAAAAACCCAAGATGGAACAGTTGAACAACATTAAATATTATACACACTCTGCAGGAAGGAGTTTCCTTTTCACCGCAGCACTTCCAGCTTCAAATGCCACATTAACACAAAGCGCACGTAATTCAGGGGTTCTGCTAACACTTCAGCCCAGCTTGTGACAAACACGTTTAGTGCATATATATTCCCTTCTTTCCTGAGTCTGTTTGCTCATACTAAATGAAACGCAATTAATATAGATTAAAAATTAATGATATTTAAACATGACTAATGGGAATTAATCCACAGCAACCCTGTGATGAATCTGATTAAAAATGTTAACTGTTTGACAGCAGTAATTATTTATAATAATGATAAAATTCATGACCAGAAATTGAAAGTTAAGCTCTTCCAGAAAGCAAAGGTGTAAAAGAATTGGCAAAAAAAAAGTTAATTTTCTGGCAATTTTATTGCAAAGAAAATATGACGACATCTAGACGGCCTGTTATAATGCAGTCTTAAAAGGGTTAATCACTTTTTAAGAACTCAAATGTACCAAGAGAGATGAATGTTCATTGACATTACTGCTAGTAGCAAGTAAGAAGGCTCTGATCAGAAAATGGTTGAAAAGAGATATACCTACTATAAATGACTGGACTGATGCAGTGTATAATATATATACATTATGGAGAGAATCACATTTAAATTGAGATGCAAAACTGATATCTTTACTGAAAATTGGTCAAAATGGCTCACATGTTTTAAATGTAAGGCTGGATTTTCAATAATTTCAATAAGACCTCAAACTTTACTGTAAAAGGAAAAACTAATATGTGTGTATAAACATATTAATGTATGTGTGGACTTGGTGCTGATGGAATGTTGAACTCTCTGCTGCTTGTTTATGTAATTATATGCATCTGTGTTGTGTTTTTCTTAAAAATAAAAAGTAAATTTAAAAAAAAAAAAAAAGGCGGATAAACACACAAAAACATGCCCGTTCTGTAAAGGCCTTAAAATCACCAGGTTTTTTACTTTACTGAAAATCCCCCCAAAAAAGCAAAGCAGTAGAGCGATGACAGGAAATACTGGGAAATAAGAGCGATTCAATAGAATGTTTGATCATTTCCCTTAAATGCAAACCACTGTAAAGCACATAAATACATAAAGTTCATTTGCATGGACACCTCCCTGGCTCCTAAACAGATGATCATGTCCTCTGATGACACAGCATGCTATGACTGGCAGACAAACAGCCAGCGCTTTAACAGCTGGGCTGTTTGGGCCTATCATCACAGTGAAAAGTGTTACGTGCAGGTGGAACATAAACTGTTTAGTCACACAAAGCAGTAGCACATGTTCTCGATCATCACTGGAAAAGACAGATTTGGAACATTTTAACTAGTTTTGGTACCCTGCATAACAATGACATGGATTAGAGCTGGTTACAGTTTCACACACACAGTAAAACAACAACAGCTACAAAAACACACACACACCTGTAACACCAGACACAAAGAGTGACAAACTAAGAGCCACTTTAAAGATAAAAATAAAAAGTATTCTAAGAGAATAAACAAATGCACACATAGACCCTCAACATATCATGCTGTGTTCACAGTTACTTAAGAACAGAAAATGTAAATGTGTTATGAATGTGACTTTTAAGACTCCCATTATAACAGGCTGCATAGGAGTCTTCATGTTTTCTTTGCTGCCTCTTAAAGGATTTGTAGAAAGGGGCAGGAATAATAAAAGATTTATCTTCTTCCTGCTCCTTTTCATTTATGGGATATGTAAGATGAAGTGGGAAATGTGTATGAATGAAATTATGTAAACCATAAATGAAATAAATAAATAGATACTTTTTCTTTCCACTGTCACCAGTCACAAGTGTTTGCTCCTGGAGGATTCTGTTGAGTTTCTGTAAATTTTCTTGAAAGTCTGGTTTCAACCGGCTCCATATGCAAAGCGTCATGAGATAACTTTTGTTATGATTTGGTGCTATATAAATAAAATTTGATTTGATTTGCAATAAAAATGTCAGAAAATATATTATTTACCCATTCTTTTTCACCTTTATTTTCAGGAAGAACTTAACATTCAATATCTGTCCATTAATTATTATTATTATAAATAATAATAAATGCTGTTTTAGTTCCTTTCTACCAGTAATAAAGCCCCACACTGCTGCCATAAAGTGTTAAATAGTGTTGGAAAACTCAGAATCTCAGCTTTTCAATGCAGTTTGAATTTTGTGGATGGCATAAACGATTCAGGAGTTAAGTTTTTTTTGTTCTTGTTTTTTTGCTGTAAAGTGCAAAATGCAGCACCGGTGAGATCACGGTTGTTAAAGGGTTAAGTGCTTCCACGACATCATCAGTTTGTGTCGTGCTGTACTTTCTACTTTATTTAGATGTGTGGCATTTTCCTCCTGGTTTCCAGTGTGAGTTTTCAAAGTAGATCATTATAATCATGAAAAATTCCCTATACTGTCTAAAATGATTCTAAGGCTGACAATATTATAAAGCTGTAAACTGATTGTTGCACTGATATATTTAAAGTTTAGTAATACACATACACCTTAGGAGGAAAAACCAATTAATTCTAAATAATTATGGTTATTACATGAAATATTTCATCTTAGCTAAAAGAATTGTGACTGAGAGATTATTTAATGAGTGTGACCTAATTCTATCCTGATACATTTTTTAGCTCGCCCACTCCTGTGTCTACAATAAGATATTCCAGGGACTGCAAAGTAATTTATCATTATTATACACAGTCATTAGAAAATGAATCACAGTATTACGGTGACCTCTTTACAAGTGTGAAGCCAAAATGTGTTGAATTTCACCAGGCAGATTCACTTTAACCCATAAAGACCCAATATTAACACTATTGTGTCAGTTCCCAAATATATTTTTCACATCTAAATGATTTATCACCATTTTATTGTAATATTATCCTCTACATTTTGCTTTTTTTCATAAAAATCCAGATATTTTCCTATATTTTATTCACTAATCATCTCGATGTTCATCAAAGTTCAGATCAAAGTTGAGGATTATTACATCAAAAAACAGAAAACTGAAGAAAAATTGACTTTTTTTGCAAAATACATCATGAACTGGACATAAACCCAGTGTATCCATTCACTGTCACTTATCAAACTCCATAGGTTTTACTGGTAAATCAATGTTGTAGAAGATGACTGTTTCCATGGTAACTATGGAGCCTATGAATGTCCAAATAGGTCATATCTGATGACCATGAAAAGATGAAGAATTGTATTTTACACCAATTATTCAAATGTATTAATAGGGTTAATGCACAGGGGTCAAACATGCGGCCTGGGGGCCAAATCTGGCCCGCCAAAGGGTCCAGTCCGGCCCTTGGGATGAATTTGTGAAATGCAAAAATAGATACTAAGATGGACAATCATTTTAGTTCAGGTTCCACATACAGTCCAATTCAATCATCATAATGAACTATAAATTGTCAACTCCAATTTTTTTTTTTGTAAATGTGAATATTTTCACATATTGACACTAAAACGAAGTATAATTTCACAAAAAATGTAAATATAAATAATCTGAACAAATATAAAGAAGCTGAAATGTCTTAAGAAAAGAAGTGTAATTTTAACAATATTCTTCCTGTTACTAAATGTTTTGTGTATTTGTCTGTAAATTATACTGAACACGTGGAAATGATAAACTGAAGCACAATATTGTTAAAATTACACTTATTTTTCAGTTTGTTCATGTTATTCACATGGTTTGAGTGGATAGTTTGTAGATGTAAACATTTTCATTGTTGAATTTTACTATTTTTTTGCTCTGAAACATAGAGAAAAGTTTGGAGTTGACATTTTTTATATATTATTATGTTATTATTTCATTGGTCCGGCCCACTTCAGACCAAATTTAGTTGAACGTGGCCCCTGAACTAAAATGACTTTGACACCCCTGGATTAATGGCTCAACAGGTATTAAACAGTTTAGATCAGTAGATGCTTTGGGCCTTTATGGGTTAAGACATCTCTTGGCCTTTCCTCAAGTTATGAAACACCTGATAATAAATTTCCTGAGCACTTCAGGCTCCAAAAAAGGATAACCCCAGTTGACTTTTTCCTGGACCACCCTCAGGAAAACTTTAAAAAATCCAGCTCCAACACAGTCCAAAAACTGGAAAACTATGTGTTTATAGTTTGTTCCATTCAGCATTCTGTATTGTGTGTGTGTGTGATGGATATTCAAGCCTCTTAGGACCACAACTTGGGCTGTTAAAATAAAATCTCGTCGCCAATAAAATCTTGCAGACGGCAGCTTTACGCTTTAGTCATAAAACTTTACCTGCTGAGTGGGTTACTTTTTGCAGCGCTGACCGGGCCGAGACACGCAGAGGCCAGAGGTATTGTTCTCCCATTTCCTGTCCATAAAACCTCCTTCCTGACACCAACACACACTTCCGGCAGACATAGTAACCCACCGGCCAGTTATATTAAAGCTTTCCCAGAATTCAGCGCGGGAGGGGCGAGTGGAAATGTTGACATTACACACATCCTGCATGAAAACAAGTCTGCCTACACTTCTGTGCTCACAACAGGGTCTAAACGTCATCAACACACACACTCACACACTCATATGTTCCCATTGGACCCTGCTGTGTGTACGCCGTGTACTGCCATGTGCTGGTATTTACTCTCCTGTGAATATACATCTTGTTTTATTCATGCTGCATAAATACAACATAAAATCTATTGATCTCTGTTGACAATTTCCTGACATGTTATGCTGGCTTACTTTCAGCGCCTTTTGTTCTCCATCTGTTAAAATGGGACTTGTCTCGGGATAAACATGACACTGGAGTGAGTGCCAAAAAAACGAACAATGTGTGTTTAGTTTTGCTCAGAGTGAGAGGGAGCTTTTGACACCACTGTTGGGAACCAAGTATTGATCCAAACAAACAAACTAACAAAAATCTGGTAAACACAAACACTGTTAACCTCACGTCGGCTTAATCCTTTAATAACGGCGGATGTGAGATGAGGTTTAAAGGGTTTAAAGGGTTCAGACTGAAGCCTTTATGTATGAGACATCCGATTCCTTTCCATCAGTCCTTTGTAACATAATCCATAATACACTGCAAAATAGAAGAATATCTGACTCAGATACTGTGTGAATTTGTAATATTTATCTTGAAAGAGCATTTTTATCCCACCCCCCAAAGGGAGGCAAGGGCTTTTGGTTCAGTTTGTTTGATTGTTCACACTCCAGCAGCAAAACTATTGGTTGAATTCAAACTAAATTTGGTTTATAGATTGCCAGTGACCCAGAATAGATCTGGTTACATTTAGGGAAAAGTCGGTCAATGTTCAAATTTTTTGTGAATTTTTAAATTTTTCCCCCCATTTACTTAAAATGGGAGAAGTTTCAAATGTCTGTAAAAACATCAAATTTGTTTCAAATTACTTCAAACTTGGCACTTATACAGAGGCAGTTGATATACTGACATCAGCACATGCATAGACATGATGACATCAGCTGGACTGACGCGTACATAAGCTACAGTATGTGTGAGGGGCGGGGTTTGTTGTGCCTGGCACCACCTGTTCAGAATTACTGACTTATTAAGAGTTCAGTTTATCAAGTTAAGAATTTTCATCTTGCGGTACCTCACTTAGATATTACAACTAATTTTAAGCAATATTTATAACAAAACAAAGTACATTGTTGGGGGATGAGTATAGCAGACACAGTAACTGTTATGCCGTGTTTCCAGGTACCAGCCTGACTCGACTCAGCTCGGCCTTTTTGCAGTTCCATTACAAAAAAGAACCTGGAATCTGGTACCCGATACTAGTTTTTTGGTATCACCTATGCTGAGGTTCCAAGCGATACTAAACCATGTCGTATAAACACTGCAGACCACTGATTAGTCAGATAGTTCTCTCTGTGACCCGCCATTGTACAAACACAGATGCAGAAGTAGACACTAAATATAGAGGTACATGAATCCACATGATGACAGCCCAAAACTACACCATGGTCAGTTGAACAGACTCAGTCTGTGGAGGCCGATGTAAAAATTCACATGAGACAACACGCAACAAGTGAGTTTTCAGCAACTCTATGAGCAGACGATATGGAAATAAACATCCCGTATCGGAATACCAAGTCAAGCCGAGTTGAGCTGGTTCCACGTAATGAAAACGCAGCATTACTTGTTTTATGCAGATTTGCTTATACATATACATTTAGTCATTACATCTTCATAAGACCATATATAAATACTAGTGGTGGGACTCGATTAAAAATTTTAATCTTATTAATTACAGGGTCTGTAATTAATTAATCGAAGTTAATCACATTTTAATTGAAATCCGTAGAGTGACAAAACAAATAATATTCTCAATAATCTGGGTCTGGCATAGCTATTTGTAGCACTGACAGAAGCCCCCCATCTTCTACCACAGAAAGTGGTCTGCAATCCGTTTAGCAAAGGAGTTGCTCAATGTAGCTGTTGCAGACTTATTTATTTTGGCTCGGAAGCCCGTCATTTCGTCCAATGTGGGCTGGCTGGAGCATTTGTTACCGCGAGTGTGGATGCTAGCATTAGCCAAGTCTGCGCTCGCTCCGACGTGTTTTCCATTGAGATGGTACTTGAGGCTGGAATTACTTCGGTGATATGCAAATTCCTTTTTGCACAATTTGCACAGAACAAAACTCTTGTCCACTGTCCCATCTTCATATTGTTTATAGTAAAATTTAGCCCCCAATTGGCCCAGTTCCATTGCTAATGTTGTTAGTTCTTAGCGGATGTTCTGTTTGCGTCTGATTTACGGGCACACCAGAAACGCGTGAATAGAAAGGTTCCGGATCGATTGAATTTGGACAGAAATTTAACGCGTTAAAATTTTTTAACACGTTAAAATCTTCCTAATTAATTGATCAAAATTAACGCGTTAAAGTCCCAGCCCTACTTTTTACATTTGCACTGTTTACACCATCCACACAGTTACATATAACACTGTTAACATATTGTGCAGAAATATGGCGACCTGCAAGAAAAATTATTATACATTAGAAAAATTACAAAAAAGAACAATTACAATATTTGCTCTATTTCAATTCAATTAGATAGAATAATTAATCAAGTAGGATATTATGAAGCAACTAATATTTTAGTTATTTAACTTAATACCTTAAAATTACCGGATATTGTAAATGTTAAAATATTAGAGATGATTTATAAAGTGAAAAACAATATTATTCCAAATAGCTTTCAAGAGTTCTTTAAATTACGAGAGAGTAATTATAACTTAAGAGGGCTTTGTATGTTTGAATGTATGAAAGTGAGAACAAATGTGAAATCCTAATGTATTTTGATTGTGGGTGTGAAATTATGGGATGGACTTGATGAACTTGAATTGTTCACTTTTCTGACGAAGCTAAAGAAACGTCTTAAGTATAAGATCATTCAGGAATAATAAGTGCAGATGGTAAATGTGTTTTTGTTGTTCTTGATTCTTTTTTTTGTGTAAATCCTTTTTAGTTTGATGTAAGTGGTGTCAGGTGAAAATGAGAGGCTTTTGCTTCTGGCCTATTCCTTTTTTGGCTTTCTTATGTTTATTATGGTTGTTGTACTGTGCACAGTGATTAATGTACAAACCAAAATAAACCATTCATTCATTCATTCATTCATTCATTCATTCATTCATTTATTCATTTATACATGTCTTAAATTGTTTACAGTGTTACATTTGCACATTTTTAGACTGCTTTTATATTCTGAACTCCACCCTTTCATGTGAGGGTCCATTCCTTGTGAAATCCCTTTTTTCCATTGTCACCTCCTGGTGGCACTGGGAGGTATGTTGTCTAGTATCTTTGTGCAGGCTGGTGTCAGTGCAGCTGGTGCAAACCTGTAGGCGATCTGCAATCAGCAGACTATTTAACACCTCCTCAGACTGATGCAGATTGCCAGTTGATTCCATGCAGTCAGAGAGAGTCTATCCTTCATGGTGCATCACAGGTGCCAACAGAGGAAACCAGCCATTGCCTTCTCCCCCATCTTCAAGTTTGGATCAGATAAGACCTTTTTTTTCATTACCACTGCTGAACCTCTGTTTTTGTCTCCACCGCTTCAGTCACGCTGCTCCACTGTCCTGCCACTGCTGCTACTGCCTCATGATTCCAATTTGCCGCAGCTACCACTACACTTAACCCCCTTCCACCAACAAGAATCAACCCGACCAAGACTACAAGGCACCCTTCTGCTAAACTGCTCAGGATAACCAAACCCATTCAAACAGACTTCCTCTCCCCTTTCCCCCTATTGGAGTTTCAATAAATCTATTTTTGTTATATCCAAATCCATCTCTGGTTCTGCAGTTCTTGGGTCCTAAAAAAACATTCCACCAACACCTGACACTTTCACACAAAATATATATATATATATATTTTTTTTTTTTTTTAAATTTGTACATATTTCAATTGCACACAACTTTATAGCTTATATTTCTCTATTATATGACTGGATGTTATTGTGCTGTAAAGCCCAATAAGTCAATGCTTTAACATCCTGAGACCCAAGAAACAAGTACAAGTTTTGGCTTTTTTTTTTTTTTTTCTTTTTTTTCCCCCCTTTATAAAGATGTGAAACTCTTTTCACAGCTGGGTCGTAGGAAGTTAAGATGGATTTTGAAGGGGTCATATTATGAAAAATCAACTTTTGAGTGGTTTCCTATGAATAAGCATCACCGGGCTGTCTACAATTCCTCCAAGTATGGGGGGAAAAAAAAAAATCTGTTTTGTCCCTCTTCAGTTTTCTCCTTATTTCTGAGATATGGGCTTCAAATGGGCAGTTTTGCACTTCCGTGACTTTGTGACGGCAGCATGTCACGGAAGTGCACTGACCCGCCCCCCTCAGGTTAGTGGCACCGCCTCTGAAAAAGGTTTGCCACACCCACAGAAATTTAAGAAGCCACGTC
>JAQQZY010000020.1:12246970-12258461 GCA_030068375.1 Ostorhinchus rueppellii | reverse complement strand
TACTACTACTACTACTACTACTACTACTACTACTACTACTACTACTACTACTACTACTACTACTACTACAACAAATACTACTACTACTGCTGCTGCTGCTACTGCCACTACGACTACTACTACTACAAATACTACTGCTACTACTACTACTACTGCTACTACTGCTGCTGCTACTACTACTGCTATTACTGCAACAACTACTACTACTACTGCTACTATTGCTAATACTACAAATACTACTGCTGCTACTGCTACTACTACTGCTA
This sequence comes from Ostorhinchus rueppellii, assembly GCA_030068375.1. Classification (NCBI taxonomy): domain Eukaryota; kingdom Metazoa; phylum Chordata; class Actinopteri; order Kurtiformes; family Apogonidae; genus Ostorhinchus; species Ostorhinchus rueppellii. Next base: position 12,258,195 of record JAQQZY010000020.1, on the reverse strand, counting down.
CTACTACTGCAACAAATACTACTACTACTAACACTACTACTGCAACAACAACTACTACTACTACTACTGCAACAACAACAACTACTACTACTACTACTACTACTACTACTACTACTACTACTACTACTACTACTACTATAATGGATACCTTCGTATGTATTGCATTCCAGTCCTACCAACATTTCTACAAAGGTTTTTTTTATAAAAAAGACAAAATAATGATTAAATATGTTTAAATATAGAAAAACCCAGAGAACTGCAATAAGGGAATACATATTATAAATAAAACACTAATGGTGTACTAGATAAGAAAAATGCTGCTTCTGTAAAAATACAGCAAACTCAATTTGTCAAGAATAAATAATGGAACAGAAAGAATAAAAGTACACATGTAACTAAACAGATACTCACTGTTTAACCCATAAACACCCAGAGCTACTTCAGTGCCAGTGACATTCCCAGTTCAGTACTCAAATGGAAGTATTTGTGCTCAGTTTGGAACAAAGTGGAACTGGTGCATCACTGATATAAGTAAATAAAATAAATAAGAGACGTGACCTTCTTCTTAAACACACGCCATCAGCCTTTTTCAGATAAAACTTTCCAGCTTGAGCTCAAATATTCACTCAGGCTACGCATTAGTTGGAAATCCAACACCTACCGAATAACAGCATTTGTTAAAAGTCGTCTCACAGGGACGAAGAATGTCGGTACGTGCAGAGAATTATGGATTCTAATGCGAGTCAGAATTTGCCCAGAGGTGGTGGAAGTCCACGCATTCTTTACTCGAGCAGAAGTTTAGGAAAATATCTCGAAAGAATCAAATGTATCTGTATTTCTAACAGCTGCTTCTGTGCAAAACTAAAAACCTCATGTTGTCGGTGTTCTCCTGCTTCAACAAAATGTATGTGAGATATTTGCAAAACTTATTTTCCCTACGTTTGAGCCTCTCACACACACAGAGCTCAGGAAGTCTTTTGTCTCCTGGACATCAGATTGTACCACTCATCATTGATCCATCTTTTTTTTTTTTTTAAATCATTTTCATCTTTCTATCATTTTAAGTCATGAAAACAGAGTTTTAAACAGTACAACTTTCCATACATCCTATAAATATCATGTTCGGAGGAAGTTCTTCATTCATTATATTAAAAATTGGTTTCTTTGTGTATTTAATCAGAGATACAGTTGTTAGGAATGACTCAGCCTGCCATTTGTTTTCTAGATTTTCAGTTATTTTTACACTTGCGCCAATGAATGCAGACCTACTTTATTTGCAAATAATGAAGTTATTACGGCTGCGGTTCTGTGTTTGGCAATGATGAGTCGGGTAATGAATACACAATTTGTACGTTTAATGCTCTGGCCGCATAAACCCCTTATCAGGCAAGTGACTATTTTTGGTAATTTCTGCATACGTTACAAGACAGTGGCAGGAAGAGTTATAGAGAGGACAGTGAGGCAACAATCTGAGGTCCAGTGTGGTCTCCAGGGTCTGTGAGGTCCACCTGTGCATGAACAGTGAGTGGACCTGCTCTGTTAGGTCATGTAAAGGAGGGGAAGGAGCAGAAAACACTGATATTTATGTGAAAAAGTCGGCGCTAAACACAAAAATCATCACAAAAGGAAAGTATTCGTCACGTATTTCCTTGCCTCCTACTGTCAAACACGACAGAAATTGTATTTTTTTAAACTTTTTTTCTTGTTTTTTTTCCCATTTATGAAGCTGAAATCAGCTTTAATGTTTGGAAATCCTAATTCCATAACAAAAAAATACAAAACAACTGCTGATAATCCACCTTTAGTGCATTAAAATGGAAGATACTAGCATGTTTTGAGAATAAAACCAATAGAAAACACTGATATTTATGTGAAAAAGTCGGCGCTAAACACAAAAATCATCACAAAAGGAAAGTATTCGTCACGTATTTCCTCGCCTCCTACTGTCAAACGACAGAAATTGTATTTTTTCTACTTTTTTTCTTGTTTTTTTTTCCCCATTTATGAAGCTGAAATCAGCTTTAATGTTTGGAAGTCCTAATTCCATAGCAAAAAAAACACAAAACAACTACTGATAAGCAATTTCCCAGTAGTGGGATCAATAAAGTACTTCTATTCTATTCTACTCTATTCTATAATCCACTTTTAGTGCATTAAAATGGAAGATACGAGTGCGTTTAGAGAATAAAACCAGTAGAAAACACTGATATTTATGTGAAAAAAGTTGTCAGTAAACCCAAAAATCATCACAAAATAAAAGTCAAGTGGCATTTAATGTTTTTATTTCCTCACCTCCTACTGTCAAACAACAGAAATGACCTTTTTGTATTTTTTTTCCTTCCATATATGCAGGATGAAATCAGTCAATGTTTGGAAATCATAATTCTATCACACAAAATAAACAAAAAATTACTGATAATCCACTTTAAGTGCATTAAAATGAAAGATACTAGCATGTTTAGAGAATAAAACCAGTAGAAAACACTGATATTTATGTGAAAAAGTCCAAAATCATCACAAAAGAAGAGTATTCGTCACGTCAAGTGGCATTTACCGTTTTTATTTCCTCGCCTCCTACTGTCAAACACGACAGAAATTACCTTTAACTGGATTATTAAACGTTTACGGCGGCGAATGACTCACGTAATACAGTGGTGTTGGGTTTAAATTGTGGGCGGGGGCAGATGTTAAACGTTTTATTGATCTTCCTGTGTACCCTCGTGTAAATGGGGAAGCAACAAATCAGGTGAACAAAAAGAGTGGCGGAGTTTATGTAGCTGCTGGAAAACTAAAGACAGAGACCATTATCGGGATATTGCCTGGTTAGAAAGAAAGGTCATAAAAAGTGCCAGGTGTGGAATCAAATCATCTGAGGAGACGTGAGTGGATTTAAGTGGCCGTTAAAGGAAAATACCTGCACTGGCTGCTTTTTGCTTCATTCACTCCATCAACTATCTGGGCTTTTATTTTCCTTTTTGCCATCACCTGGATGAATAATAGACTACAGGGTATTATCCTCCACCTTGCATATTTTACTTTTTTTTTTCCCGGTAGTGAATACTGATTTCATTTGATACCGAAGAATGGCTACATAAGGTCGATCAGGTAGCCAGGTAAGACCCCTAAAGATCAAAAATTCATGAAAGACCTTCACACGACTGGCTTTTTACGCTAAAAATCGCGCATAAGCAGGAAGTAGCGACGCCAAAGCGTACAGTAAGAGAAGCCGGTGTTTAAGTGAAGGTCTCTTAAGTAATTTGTCGACACACGGACAGAAGCGGCGGGCTTTAAATAGCTTCCGTGGGTTCTGCAGTTCCGCGTAGGACAGATATAGACGCCGAAGCAGACCTGTGTCATCATTCAAGACGGCGAAGAATCTCCACGCCGCAGACCTCTGGGAACGGCCAACGCACGCACGGCTGTGACATTTACAGTAGGATCTGTGTTTGGGCCTGGTCGTCTGCAGGTAAACAAGGTAAAGCAGGTAAACATGGGCCAGTCCAGCCGGAGATTTACTGTTTTTAACCCATAAAAACCCAAATGTACACCGGTGAGCTAAAATGTTTAACACTTTATGGGGCAAGTGACCATATTTGGTCACTTTTAAGCAAGACAGAGATAGAGAGAGTGAGATGGAGAGACAAACAGACAGATAGATGGTTAATGCTGAGGTAAATTCAAGGAAATTCAATTAATTTATCTTGATTTTTACATGAAAATTTAAAAAAAACTAGTGGTGGGACTCGAATAAAAATTTTAATCTAATTAATTAAAGGTCTGTAATTAATTAATTGAAATGAATCACATTTTAATTGAAATCCATTGAGTGACAAAACAAATAATATTCTCAATAATCTGGGTCTGACGTAGCTATTTGTAGCACATTTGAAGCCCCCCATCTTCTACCACAGAAAGTGGTCTGCAATCCGTTTAGCAAGGGAGTTGCTCAATGTAGCTGTTGCAGACTTATTTATTTTGGCTCGGAAGCCCGTCATTTCGTCCAATGTGGGCTGGCTGGAGCATTTGTTACCGCGAGTGTGGATGCTAGCATTAGCCAAGTCTGCGCTCGCTCCGACGTGTTTTCCATTGAGATGGTACTTGAGGCTGGAATTACTTCGGTGATATGCAAATTCCTTTTTGCACAATTTGCACAGAACGATACTCTTGTCCACTGTCCCATCTTCACATTTTTCATAGTAAAATTTAGCCCCCAATTGGCCCAGTTCCATTGCTAATGTTGTTAGCTCTTAGTGGATGTTCTGTGTGTGTCTGATTTACGGGCACACCAGAAACGCGCAAACAGAAAGGTTCCGGATCGAATGAATTTGGACAGAAATTTAACGCGTTAAAAATTTTTAACACGTTAAAATCTTCACAATTAATTGATCAAAATTAATGCGTTAAAGTCCCGGCCCTAATAAATACATAGATACCATAGATTTAAAACAATCTTACTATGAAGACTTCAAACAAATATATTCTGCTTAAAATAAGGTTAGCAATTTTCCAATTTTCTTATTGCACTGGCAGATATTTTTACCAAAAATAAGACATTTTAACCCAATAATGAGTTGAATTTTCTTATTTTCAGATAGGCCTTTTTTGAAGCATACATATCTTACTGTCCAGTGTGTGTCTGGTATTCTGCCGGTGCTGCTGCCAGTGGCCGCTGGGAGCTGCCCTTTATAATAAGACTTCAGTTGGAGGTGCTTGAGAGGCTTCACTGTAGAACAGAAGCCCAGAAAGCTCATAAAGATGGACCTTTGAGTGTTTCAACAGTGATCTTTCACCCCATCGAAATTCACTTCACTCCATCAACCTAGTGTGGAAAAATGCATTTAACTAAATTTACCAAACTGTAATAGATTCATAAAGAAGGCGCTTTTAGATGAAAAGAATTGTTTGTATCAGATAAATATCATTGCTGTTCTGCAGATTCAGAAAGTATTGATCATTTATTTTGGGATCGTCAGATTGTAGCTGCATTTTGGGGGAGGCACAACAAATGTAATTTAAAATGAAAGTGCATTATGAATTGGGTTTTCTGTCAGTTTTGTTGGGAATTACATAATTCTTCCCGAATTTGTTAATTCTGTTGAGGAAAACATTTACTTTCAAGCCGAGGAATTCTGGATTTTTTAAATATTTATTATTTCTTCTGACTCCGATGAAGTATTTAGAGGCAAAGCTGGACCTTTTCTTTTAAATAAAGACTACAATAAACAATAAACACTACAATAAAGACTACAGTACACTATAGTACACACCACAAAATACCAAAAGTACTAATTTGTTCATGAATAAGGAAGTGTTAGTGCTATTGTGAGCTTTTAGAGTGGAATTGTTTCATTGTCTTATATGTCTTACTTTGGCTGGTGATAGTCCATTCATCCATCCATCCAGCCAAGCACGGAATGTTTGCATTCACATTGATAAAATTAAGTGAACTTTGGGGTCAAACAGACTCAGGTATGCAGTGTGAAAACGCCCTCAGACTCATTCTGTTCTGCAGATGGGTTAATTGTGTTAACATTTTTAATCAGATTAATCATGATGATGGATTAATCTCCATTAGTGCTGTCAAAATTAACACAATAAAAAATTATGTAATTTCGACCCTACTGGTAGAGAACATGTTGCCAGTACACAGACACATAGATTCTAAATGTTTTTGTCACTGAAGAATCTACTAATGCTCAAAGGAAGCCACTTCACACTTTTTCCTGCTGTTTTCCATCTTTATTCTGACCATATGTGTGTGTGACTGAAATCTGGGAATACTTATTATACTTGTAGTCAAAGGTCTGTTCATAATCGTGTTAGCATGATTCCATTCGCTTTCGGCAAACAGATGGGAAGTGGGTTTTACAATTTTAATACAGAACACATCATTTCACAGTCTCATTATTTTGGGCTGTTATTACCATATCTATTTACAACTCAGAGAGGATAATAAACAGACCACATCCAAAAAGATTAAAAACAAAAACTTTCCCACAGAGTTTATTGTCAACAGAACACAACAATTAAATCTGTGAAAAGTCATTTTTGCTGTAGTTCTGATGCTCCACAAATTGATTTTACATTCATTTGGTCTGGTGGTACCCAAAGTAGCAGGGGTGCCACATCTGAGACTGATGCTAGTGCAGAAAACCCCAGGGAGTCATTTTTAATCACAACTTTGCAGATATTTCAGTATTAAAACAAGCCCTGGTGGTTTTACTTAATGTAACAAACTGCTAAATGTAGCTAACCATAAGCATAAAATCACAAAATATGCATTAAGAATGGAATTTATTTTATAATCAGTTGAAATCCACCATGAGGTGCCTCGAAAATGAAACATGGATATGCAATGTTAATGTGTTTTGTTTTCATTTGTAAAAACACACAAACCCAACTACAGTTTACAAAAAGGTACAATGGCAGTAATTGGGTTTTGTTTAAATTTGCATTTATACTTTAATTATTCATCAAAAAAACAACTCACAACAGCTTCTTAAACAGATTTGCTTGCAATGTGTTCTTCATTTGCTGAATTTTCCTGTTCTCCTTTGCTTCTTCTCCTCATCATGTCTGTTTGTCATCTGTTCCCTTCTCCCACGCATCTTCAGACATTTTATCATTGTGGATTTTCTTTGCTTCACTGTGCACAAAGCCATGATCTGCCCTCTAACTGCCACCACATAATGAGATTAAGGGAAAAAAAGTGATAAACCAAATCGCTGACTGAAACAAACAGTGCTCTGCCCTCAGTAAGTGTACTATTTGTTTGGTTAAAAAATAAAAAAAAAATAAAATGTTCTATAATAATTTAGTAATAAATAATGGTAATTCATCTGCCATAATTCATGTTGAAGAATAAATAAATATGTACAGGATAGAAATTGTTGCTACACAGTCAGTTGGTTTGTTTATTTTGGTTGAAATGCATCTTGGGTAGAGTAAACCCGTATGACTTCCTGTTTCCGGTTAGCCTGCTCACTCATGTCCGTGCTGCTTGTATGTTTTGCTTCTCACTTACGCCTCAGAAGGCAATAGCTGTAAGTTTAATATGTGTTTGAATGTTGCTACATTGATACTTGGTTAGTCTTGTAGGTTTGACGGACTCCTTAAGAGATCGTTTTTGTTTTTTTTTTTTACAATGTGTATAAGTAGTTTGTCTTCAGTTGTATTCTTGTATAAAATCCGCTAGCTTAAATGTGTTAGCACTGTGTGTTAGCATGTTAACGATGCTATTCATTGAGGTAATGACTAATTAGCATAAGAAAAGATCGCTAGTCATCGCCGTTAACTAAAGCATTCTGTAAACCTCCCTAGCTAATCCCTGTATGAAACTGATGCATACTTTGCTTTTTGCTGTTGTTTTTTCAGTTTCACTCTGGTTTTTCACGCCACAAGGAGCCACTAACTTGAGAAATAAAGGAGCAAGAAAGGTGCTCAGCTTTCCTGGCTCATGAAAACATTGAGTTTGGCTTGCTGTCGATCTGCATTAACATAAATGTGTATAAAACACGTAGTGATAACAGCACAAACAGTTTTAATCAGTCAGACCCAAGCGGCCGCACATGTTACACGTGTGATCATGGTTCCTCTCCAACACATTTTACTGGACTGGTAAACCTCAGCTGAGTTTTTTAACAGAGTGAATTCAGGGTCTGAAACTGCCCCTGAAGTTATTCCGACTCTTCGGCAGGGGGAGTGAGAAATGCTGATGAAATTCCATCATACTGCTTGGCAATTTGTGTGACAAGTCTGAGTTGGAAGCGTCACAGCAGCAGAGCCAGAAAATTATTTCCACTCAGAAGGAGTTTGTCTTTACAGAAACCTGCGGGATGCAAGTAGGTTTGAGTTTGCCATTTTCATAACATACTGCTGGTTTGAGGAGTCTTCATGTCAGCCCAAACCAAAGTGCTTCACACCATCAGTATGTTTGTTTTCACTTCTTTTCGTTTCTCAGCATGAGGTCGGTTTACTGAGAACGCTGTTGAACACTTTTTTATTCGTATATGGGCGCTTCTACGAAACTGGCCCCTAAAAACAGGACATGGGGCTAATAAAAATCCAATCCAGATGTAGACTAATGTTATGGGGCAAGTCTGTTGGCATTTTGGGTCTATTTTAACATTTTTATTTTCACATTATTTTTAATACAAAAATCTCCATGCAACATGATAAAAAGGACACAAAAATTACACGCTACTTTTTTTTTTTTTAGTATCTTTATATCCTCTCACAGGTACATTTGGGGAATTGAACTAATTATGCAAGGCAGAGTGTTTCACCAAAATGACTGCTGTTGCAAAATAATTTGCCATTTATTTGTGTTTAAATGGGCTGGTTCTGCATGCAACGTCAGTGGACACGATGGGTTACATACGAAACCTGGAATGAGACTGATTCATAAAAAACCAACATGTCTGGATTAGAAAAACCACTAGGATCGCTAAATTTAACCTAGTGTCTTTATTTATAGTGGTATATAAGACCTAAGTAGCTTTTCATGTCCCAATTTTGGTTCTGTTTTTGGTCCCAACATTTTATTTAAAAAATTCCTACATTGTGGGATGGCTCAGAGCAAGAGTATAATTTTTTCTGCATTTATCTAAGCTCATTATTAAGTACATCCTGGGGGGAAATATGTCTAAAATTCTCTTTTATTATTGGGTGCCAGGTATCAAAATAAACCCAGTTTCATAGAAGCGCCCATATATTCCATAAATGTACATGCATTTTTAATACTTAACAATAAAAGTACAGGCCCACATATAGAAGGAAAACACATGCCCTGTTAAATATTTACAACACTGCCACAAAAAGCTAAATTAGATACTGTTTTTATTATTGATCTGGATGAGTCAAGTGAGTAACAGCACAACACCAGACAGCAGCTTGTTAACTGAAAGTAAATGTGACCTCCTGAACTCATGGAAGGATGTTGTGCTTTTGCAGCGATGCACCAAATCTGTGTAGGAATCCCATAATGTCAAAGGATGAACACTCACTAATCCCTCATTGCAACGAATTTGCTTACAACCCTGAATGAAAATTAAATCTTGCAGCTCAGGTTTGGTTGTGAGAGTAACTGTGCAGCTTTATGGCTCCGATACTGAGGAGGTCAACGCTTTTCTGCAAAGTTCAATTCAATTTTCAAAGCTGCATTGTCATATATCTTAACTGAGCTCAAAAACAGAACTTTGCCAACCATTGTAGGCTTTTATGTGGTATAATAAAAACTGACCAATGACAACGACACTTATAAAAGCCTCACTGACATCACTTTAAAATACAAGTACCAAATTGACCCGTTAAAATAAAACTATAGTCACCATCTGTGAGAGACAGTATTGATGAAATTGATCGTCTCGCTCACAAAAAAGGGTGAAAATGTAATTCATCGGCGAGTCAAATGAAGGGGGTGGTGGCCTGAAGCACAGCCATATCTGAAACTCTGGTAAAAACCTTCAAAATGTTACTGTATGTTAAGGTCATCATCATATGTACACATGAATATGTATTTAATACCAGTGGTTTCTGTGCTTTGGCTTCTTGGGAAACAAAGAATTCAAGTTTCCCAGCCTTTCCTTTAGAACAGAAATAAAACACACTGTGACACTAAAGTCATTACAAATAATTAGACCACTGATTTTTGATTGTTCGGTATTTTCATCTGCTTCCTCTGTTTTCTTCTCACTGATTTTACGGTGGTTTCACTGTCTAATATTATTAACTTCAGTATTAAAAGGACTGTTTTTTTCTCGGTGTTTCCAGTGCATGGATTTGTCAATGGTGCCCCAGTCAGAGCATTATGCCAATGATTTTTTCCATCCTTTCTGAACCCAACTGTTGAGCATTTCTACTTTCTTATCCCTATAGTTGTAGCCAAATAAATTTTATTTCCTCAAGCTCTGCTGAGAAGAACAATGATATTATTTATACATCCATCAGGCATAACTGACAGGCAAAGTGGTATGTTCAATCCACAAGGTTGATGAGTTAGAAACAGCAAAATGGGCCAGAATAGAGATGTGAGTAACTTTGACAAGGGAGAAATTGCAATGGTCAAATCATCATCAAATCATCTTGTTGTTCATCCCCAAAGTAAAGTGGTTCCTACCAACCAAAAGTGCTCAAAAGATCTGGCAACGGTCCAGTTCTTGGTATGGAGTGGGGGGAATGATATTGAGACTGTTGTTTCCTATCTGGGTTGTATATTAATTGAAAATAGAAAATAATAAAAAGACCTTGATTTTTTGGAAAAAAAAAGTGCTCAAAAGATCAACAAACAGATCTCAACCAATCGAACATCTATGGAAGCAGAACATTATTACACCAGTGTAATATAGTGTAGGTTCTGCTTTTCCACAAAAACAGCTCTGATGTGACACCTAGACTCCACCAGACCTCTGAAGGTCTGCTGTGGTATCTGGACCAAGATGTTAGCAGCAGATCCCTGAAGTCCTGGAAGTAGAGAGCTGGACCTCCATGAGGCAGATTTATTTACCAAACACCCTTCACAGATGATCAATAGTCCTGTGATTGTGTTGTTGTTCCTTGGTCCATTTTTGGTCGGTACTAACCACTGCAGACCAGGAGCACCCAACAAGACCTACAGCTGTGGAGATGTTCTGACCCAACCATCACTGTTATAATAGGAACCTGGTCCCAGTCCCTCAGTTCCTTATGTTGCTCATTTTGCTTCTTCAATCACATTTGCTGCCTAATATATCCAACTCAGTGACAGGTTCTATTTAAAAGAAATAATCAATATTATTGACACTTGTCCTGTCAGTGGTCAGAATGTTATAGCTGATCAGACATCAGTATAGGCTGGGGGTGTATCAGTGCACTTGTTTGTGCTAAACCATGTCAGTTCTGGGCCTTCAATACAGAGGTGTCCTGAACAAATACATGTAGCCTATGTGAAGAACGCAAACACCCGGGAAGCAGAGGATGTCCGCAAGCAGAACCCATTCTGCAGCAGCACCACAACTTCACCCCCCTGGTGTCCTTCACTGTACCAAAATCGTATCAAACCAAAGACTCCTGTACCGAAAATTTAACAAACCAAACTTTTTCTGTACAGTTATACCCCTAGTGTTGGTCTATATCAGTATTGACATGCAAGATGTCATTCATCTACAACAGTGGCAGATATTTAGCCATCTATCTATCTATCTATCTATATATCTATATATCTATCTATATATCTATATATCTATATA
>JAQQZY010000020.1:12220690-12234147 GCA_030068375.1 Ostorhinchus rueppellii | reverse complement strand
AAAGTACAAACACTACCTTAAAAAAAAAATACAAACACTATCTTGGCGGAGGTCTGCGCTCTCCGAGTGCTTTTCTACTTTTAAGAGGTTTTTCAGCTGAGAGTACATTGGTTTATAATGTGGTTATGATTTATAGCCTAACAAAAATAATAGAGGACCAACCATGAGACAATGTTACACAAACCTTTGAAGAAGTTTTACAGTGTCAATATGGTAGCATTAAGATCACATTTATTTATTTTCTTTATTTCTTAAAGTTAACTGTTTATAGACTTCCACCCAGGCTAAAAACACTTGGAAATAACAAAAAATATGAACCCATAATATGAATACTGAATGTTCAAGACCAAAAAGCATGTTTGAGCAGATGTAAAATAGTTTCTGCAATCTCAAAAAGCTTTGTTATGAACATTTAGCTGTTTCTGATAATATGCTACAAACTTTAACTCTTTTTTTTTCTTTTTTACTAAAACACACTGTTTGCAGCATTTATGATTTATAATAATGATAATTAATGGCCAGATATTGAAAGTTAAATTCTTCCTGTAAACAAAAGTGAAAAGGAATCAACAAAAAAAATAACAATTTTCTGACATTTTTATTCCAAAGAAAACATGAAGGCACCTAGGCAGCCTGTTATAACGCCAGGCTTAAAGGAGTGATATTTTGATTTTTTTTTTTTTTTTATGGAATTCTGCATTTTCAAACATTTCCCTGTGGTCTGCATAAATTGTAAATGCTCTGCTTGGGTCTGGATTCTTCATTAATTCAACTCCACAGGTCCATCTTCAACTATTTATGATGAATGACACCAGAAAGGTTGTTTTAAGCACAGGCCCTTTAAATGCAAATGAGCCGCTTCTCACCCAACCCCCTCCAGCTTGTTGACCATGCTTTCTGTCCCATTCAGCCACTTGTATTCAAAAATACAAGCAACTAAACATTTTAGGTAATCGGCTCAAAGTTTGGACACATTTTCAGTTTTTACTCCAACCGCAGCTCGTCGTACTCGGAGAAACGTTCGTCTAGAGTCTTGACCTTATATATGCAAATTTCGTGATGTAACGAGCTTTAAAGCAGGAATTTAAATTAAATTTAATTAAATTAAATTTAAATTAAATTAAATTAAATTTAAATTAAGCAGGAATTTAAACAGGTTGTAGAAATCCCTTTGATTTTTGCCAAAATGCATATAAAGATAGCTTTGCAGCACCAAATTCAAACATTTTGAACTGTTAGGATCCAAATACACAAATAAATGAACCAAAAACTACTAAAAGTGGGTTTCGCTAAATATGAGCCCTTTAACTTTAATCTATTCAGACCTTGAATTCAACAAGCATTGCAAATTTACATTCAGGTAAATGCTCTCCAGGGTGTAAAGCCCTGAAGCAACACATTTCTCCACAGCATTAAAAACCAGGACCCAGGGGGAGGATATCATTAGACAACAGCACACTCCTCCACACGGTCACAACAGCAGTTCGAGCCAACAACAACAACAACTCAACGCCAGTCACCAAATGTCAGCAGCTTCACACCTCAGCAGGAACCCTCCCTCAGGTTCTGCCAGAGATACCAGTACTCGGACCACCACAGTGACTGACGGACGGTCACATGACTCCACAACTGAACTGTTGATTTGTTTGGTTGGTTGATATCTGCTTGTACTGACACAACTTTACCAGTGTTTGGAAAAAATGACATATGTAACTGCCCTATTTGAGAAATACCAAATACTTGTACTGTATATCAGTACGACACTTAGGCTCGAGAAGCCGAACTGAAAAGGACGAGGCCAAATATGTGTCAACAGAGAAGGAGAGGTTTGAGAATTTCTCCGTTTTTTAGCTCTCGGTGGTGTATTAAAAGAATAAAAGGCATGCAAATGAGAGCCGAGACTAATCGTGATGCCAAAACAGTTGTTTTGTTGTCGACAGCTGTAGCAGCGATTTGTTTTTTTTCTTAACACTTCAGTGAGAGATGCAAGTTTTTAATCCTGTTTGATGCCAGCATTTACATGTAGGATATGTCTGTTTGAAAAAGAACTTACAAGTCAACAAAGGTGTGGTCTGTCATTAAAAACCACTGAACTATCAGACTGTGAAAATGTATTCTTTTTATTTTGATTTAACTTTGGTATAACCAATAACCCCCTTGAGATCAAGATATAATTTTCGAAGTAGACCTAGCTAAGACAACACACCAGTTACAAAGAAAGGAACATTAAAATATACCAAATGTGATACAAACACATAAAAGACAATGAATAAATAAAACCAGCTAAATGAAACGATCACATTTTTTCAGTTAAATGACCAGTTTAATAAAGTTGGAAAGTAAACAGACTTACAACAATGAAAAACACCCAAAAGTCGCAGAGGTGTCGTCACCACAACTGTCTCTTTATCTGTTCAAAGCCCCTGAAAATGTTAGTGTGACTTCAATATGACACGACTTTTAGTGATTTTTTTAACCACTTTTAATACTTCACCACCTCCTGTAGAATGAAGTGAAATATGACGAGGTAGTGCAAGCTGCAGCAGGTGCGACGAGAGATGCAATCCACTGAGCCGTTTGTCACAAAACTAGATGTTACTTTGTCTTTACCATCTTCTTAGCTCCTAAGATCCAAAAGAAATCTCTTTTTATTTCTCCAACCATTGACAGCCATACATAATTTGTCCCCAAAGTTAGGTCCCATAAGGAAAACCAGAGGGCGTGGGACTTGCTAGTCATGTTTCAACAATGGCCTGCATTGGAATTGCAAATATAATGCACACCTAGATTGAAAAAATAATGCCAATGGCCTCAAATCAGACTAGTTCAGTGGTTCATTAACACATATTTTGAACCATTTAGTCCTCTGGAGCAGTGTTTCCCAACATGTGTGCCGTGGAAAATTATCCAGTTTCACCTGATTGGTTCTGTAAGCAAACAGTGTGATATAGATCCATACGACTGCACGCACCAATCATCCACTCTACAATGGTTTCCTGCTTCCCTTTGCAAAATAAAAGTGAACTGGTGCATTTTGTTGATAAAGCCCCCCTCACTAGTGATGCATGGATTAGTTACCCACTACGATGTGCCCCCCTCTCCCAAAAAAGAGAGACTCAAAGCTGTTGAGGAAGATGTGTGTACCTTTCTTCAATTCCTACAAGAATATCAGCTTTGTGTTCAACTAAACAGGCCCAGGTTTCACACTGAATAAGTAAATTGAGGCGAGATTAGCATTATATTTCAATAAATATACTTTTTGTGACATTTTTGTTTGGTTGTGTGCCTTGTGATTTTTCTAATGTGAAATATGTGGCTCAAAAAAAGGTTAGGAAACACTGCTCTGGAAGGTCATGGGGATGCTGGAGCCTATCCCAGCTATAAACACTGGATGAGTTGCCAGTTCACAGCAGAGCCGACCTATAAGGACAGAAATCCACTCTCACATTTTAAACCTCCAGGCAAGTCTAACCATTATCAGACAATGGGAGGATGCCAAAGTAGCATCCTACTAGCATTTGGAATAAAACCCTGGATGTCCACAGCCCCGTCTGTGTGGCTGATACTTTAATAATACGAACTCAGCCACACAACTAGTAACATAGTGCTGTAATTCACAGAAAAACTGTTCTCACTGACAGACATTTAATTTAATAGCTGCTAATGAAGACTATGTTAACCAGCAGCCACTTCTAAGTCATTTTACAAGCTGGTGCAGATGAGTGATTAATTAAAATTCTCATCTTCTTAATCACGTCTTTGGATGAAATGGATGTACCCGGAAGCTGTGTAGGAATTTCGTTGACAGAATCGATCATGAAGAAACATTGAAGTGACAGAGAGTTGCATCAGCATCAAACAAAAAAACTGAAACCGCCAAGACTGCGCATGGGATTTTGTCACGTCAACAGACACAGTAGGGTTCAAACACAGTAATGTCCTGTCAGAGAGCAAACTTTAATTGATTCCCATTCCAACATTTATATCAATATAAAGTAGTTCCTTGTTCTGGATAATCCCTTATGGTCCAACTAAAAAAATGAATGTAACCCTTTCATGCATGAATGATGAGAGTCTTAATCTAGATTTTTTTTTTCCTGAGTGTTTTTATTCCTCTTTAGGCATGAAAAAAACCCAATGTGATTGAAATTTTTTCTTATGAACCTATTTTTCATGGAGTTGTAAAAATGTCCACTCAACTAGACACCATGTGTTTAGTTTATGAAGTAAAGAAACATGCATTTATTTCGCCTGGCAGGCCAAAAGTATACATGAACTGCATAGTCTGGAATCATACCATTGACAGAGCTGAAGCCTGTGGGTGGATTCAACAGTTATTGTTCAAACTGTTCCTGCACGTAATAGGCCAGTTCTATGACCAATCAGAGCAGCTGACAGTGTGACGTATTCAAAGCTACAAGCGGAGCCAGCTGGTATATTAGACTTTTACCGTAGCCAGTTGGCAAAACAGTAAACACATCCTTCTTTAAAACAATGACTTGAGTGCTTCTTTCTGCTCAACTTTCAAAGAAAAGCCCAAGTCTAACTCAAACAAAATCAACGATAAAAGCAGATTCAAATGAGCGCAGTTCATTAGCCACTTCCATCTTCGTTGCTCTCTATGGTTGTTCTGCTATCTCGCCCTCGCTCAGCCCTGTCATCATCGTGCCCCAATCACTCACTACACAGACAGAGCGTTCTGATTGGTCCGACACACTTTGTGTCGGACCAATGATGGGCTCCTACCGTGTGATGCTAGACCGCAAGCGAGGCAAGAATATTTTCTGCCGCTATGTGGTTTAGATTTCTAGGCTAGTATTTATCGATAAACTGTGTGAAATCTATGAAATAAAAACATTTTAATGCTGCTAATCTGATGTTTTCGCACATTTTCACATACTAAAATTCTAGTCATTACTCACTTCATGAAGATAATTTATTAAAAAAAAAAAAAAATACAGTCTAATAACAATAACACGCAACTGATTTACACTCAGACATGTTACTGCTGATCAGGTTTATCAAGAACAGCAAAGTTACAGCAATAGGCGTGTTTCCACTACACTGGTCCCAGGACTTTTGGGGGAAAAGTACTTTTGACTGGGCTGCAAGTTATCCTGGTCCTCTCAGGCGTCATGTCTCCATTACAGTAATGTCCCTGTAAGAACCTCACGACCACATCATCATATCGCGTCTGTTTCTGTAGTAGCATCACTAACAGAAAGCACCGAAACAAAACAGCAGCAGAGGAGGAAATCACAAGACTGGACATGGACACGGACACGGACCAAGTTGGGATGTTTGTTGCGTTTGTGCTGTTGCTGTACACAGTAATGGCATTAGAGATTGTCGTGTTGTGAAATTCCTTCAGCAACTACTCTTTTAAAATTGGAGGTTGTTTGTCGTGATCTGCTGATGTCATTTGCGACAACCAATCTGTGTGAGTTAGCCACTAGTACCGCCCAGCGACTCTACTGGGCTGTTCGAGTACCTACCCTCAAGCAGGTACTCCGTTGGTTCCTGAAAACGGCCCTGTCGGAACAGCCCAATGGAGACATCCTGTGAAGTTCCTCTAAAATGGCCCGGAAGTTCCGATAATGGAAACACGCCTAATGGTGTGCGTGCATGAGCGTCCACTGTGTCTGCTGATATGGAACTAAAACAACAAAACCCACGAATCTACAAGAGAACAGCCGCAGTGGATAGTGACCAGTATGCATGATAGGGCTAAAAGTAAAATTGTGGGTCACTTAGCAACACTAATGTGACAGATTGTCTCTAAAATGTCCTGTCAGACAAATTTCGAATACCGTGTTTTGACCCAGTAGAGACATTCCACCCAACAGACACTGTGCTCTGACGTTGACCATTCTGCTTATTTGAAGAAGCTCCCTCTCTGCCAGGCGTAGCATCTTTTCTGCAGCAACTTTCCCTGTTGATGCTCCAGGCCAACTATGTCAGAGCTGCAACCGACTCAGCACTATAACAACCCCCCCTCCCCTCCCTAACCCCTCCTGAATAGAAGCCGTCTCACCGACTGTTTCAGGGCACAAACTAGACTCATTCCACAATTTACTGCTGACATTTACAGGAGTGAAAGGGGGGGTAGTAGAAGAGTCAGGTGGTGTGTGATGTGATATGATGTGGTGGGGGAGGAAAAAAAAAAGATATTAAGTGAAACACTGGGAGGAAATCCTGCAGCATCTATGTGCTATTACATTACATTATCCTGTCACAGAAACAAGATGAAGTAGTGAGGCAGCGAGTTGTGAAGAGCAGTGCCGGAAACGCAGCGAAACAAAGAGGAGGGAGGTTCAAAGGAGGTAAAGATGTTACTGAAGTACAGTTGATTCTGCTGACAGCTCAGTTTTTGGCTGTTTAGTTTGCCATCCCCAGAATAGATGCAGAGAATGGCAGCCTAATGCATGCAGATATCTCATTCACAAAGTCTGAATTTATTAGTGCGTGAAAACTTTAGGACAAGACTGGCAACACATATATTTCACCTTCTAAACTTTTAAAAAGTTCATTAAAAGTTGATGAAATTTACTGTCATTTACCAGCTGCTTATACTCACAAGACTGGGCAGAAATTAGAAGAAATACGACATGGTCCTTCGAAAAATTCATTAAGAGATTTCCGGACTGTGACGACATTATCAGTACCAAAATCCTCCTCCTACATCCATGAGCAAATGGGGGAGCCTGGTTTTCGGGTACTTATCTCTGGGTTATTTAATGTTCTCAGGATTAAAATGTTAATAAAAATTCTGCAGGATGAGATATATTTCAGTAGCCCAGCCGACGTTAATTATAAGAAGGGAGGGATCAAATTAAGTCGGTGTCTCCATTAGTTACAGCAGAGGCTGACAAAGGTCTGCGTGTTTCTGAGAAAAGAGCCCGTGAATCAGGCAAAGTTCCACTCGGGCTCTGATGAAGGGCAGGACAAAGTGACAGGCTTAACAGATTGTGCACGGAAAAGGACAACATGAGAGGGAGGGAAGAGGGCATCCAGCAAAGGAAGAAACAAAGGGCGCGCTGAAATGAAAAGGTGGGGGAGTGGGACGGGGGGAATAGGTGGGATTGAAGAGACCAGAGAAACAAAGCAGGATGAAAAGTTTTTGTTGGGGGGGGGGGGGGGATGAAGAAAAGACAGGATTGGGACAGAGAAACCAGGAGGAGAATTTATGGGGAGTTGATTTACAGAGCAGCGAAACAGGCCGGAGGGGTGAGCAAATACAGTACGAAGGTACGCAGTTTTTATTGGAAAAGGAGCAAGATATCTCTACCTTACATGTTATCTATTACAGTCCTTTTAAGTTTCTTTTTTTTTTTTTAACTTACAAAATTTTCAAACATAGAAGGCAAAAAAGAAAAAAACATATGAACTGAGTGCTTACAGTTTTGGTAGTTCTCACTTTAAAAAAAAGGACTATTACAGCTTTCATTACCTCTGAGTTCTTTAAACAATATACATATTTACGCAAAAGTAAAACCTCAGCAAAGAATAAAGACGGGGAGGTTAAAAAGAAATAGTAGTAATAATAATAATAATAATAATAATAATAATAATAATAATAATAATCTTTAGAAGAGTGATACAAATTCTGGGCGGCTAGAGGATATAAACTTAATCCACTTGTCCCAAATACAGCAAAAATTTATTGCTCTGGATTCTGATAGAGTAAATCAATTTGTCCATTTAAAAAATTTGCAAGATGGTCTCGTACCGATCTTCTAATGTTGGTGGCGTCGGCTTTAACCACCTTCTTGTAATAGATTTCTTACTGGCTGTTAAAAGCGCATGTAATAATGTTGTATCCTCCTTCTGTTCCAGGACTGAGACATCACCAAGATATAGATTTACAAAGTTATATGGAATATGAACCTTGAAGACCTTGGTACATTTTGGGACAGTCCCAGAACACATGATAATGATGGGCCTCCTTTGATCCACACTGTCTCCAACACTCAGAAGAAGAGCCACCTCTGTATTTATCCTGATGGGGTGGGGGATGGACACACTTAACTAAACAGATGTTCAAAGTAAAGAGGCTTTCGACAGTTCTATTAAGGGGGAAGATTTTTGTGTTCTTCAAGTGGTGACACATGCACCCCCATTGTAAGAAACTGATATATATTAAGTGATGATAGAAATATGGCCACTGTTTGGGGTTTGGCTCTATTGTTTACTGTGCTGTGTCACCAACACTCTTCACAACAGTATTTCATCACTGGGACAACAATTTGCAGGAAGGAAATATGGACAAAGGTAACACAAAAAAAAAAAAGCACTGAGCTGAGCAGTCATGAGTAAGCAGGAATTTCCAGGGTGAAAAAGCAAAGGAAGTGCAGAGAAGAGTCATAACCTGCAGTAACTTGAATGTCCACTAGGGGTAGGCTGCAAAACCAAGTCAGACCACAGGGATTTCACCGTGAAAACGACCGAATTAAGGCCAGAAACACGTGTAACCCCTTCAATATATATTTATCATTATACAGTATAATCACTCAAAATTGGTTGAAATTGTCGTTTTCATTCATAGTTTATACAGACCTGGTGCCGTGCTTATTGTACGGTCTGTTTGGGGTGTTAGTCCTCCAGCCACACCCACCTCTTCTTCATGTGTACCCCCATACAGTAAGTGTTCATATATATATATATTCCATGAGTGCCTTTTTTTTGCCCATTTATTTATTTATTTGCACTTTTTAAAAAGGATAACAAATACATAAACAAGTAAATACAAATGAAATATAACAGTGCAAGGGAGGCTGAAAGCTTAATATGCTGATGTAAAGGCCTCCCTTCATCAACTTAATTAAATAAAATAAATCAAGTTAAGTAATAAGTAAATGAAACAATAGAATAAAAACACAATAGAATAAAGAATTTACCATTATTTAGATGATATTGCGTGTATATGATTTGAATATAGGGTTGAAAAAGAAGTAGAAGAAGGAAACTCAAACAAAAATTAGGGAAATGTGGGGTTATTTATAGAAGCGGCTTTAGTATGACTTTTGAAAATAGCAAATGAGGGACATCCTTTTAATGGATTATTTAAGTTGTTCCAAATGTTGGGACCCCTGTACATGATTGTAAATTGTAGTTGGTTTGATTTAGCATTAATTGGCCTTAAATAATTGCTTTGTCGTATGTAGTGGCTGTGGATATCTGAGTTTAATAAAAAAAAAAAAAAAAAAAAAAAGTGTCATGGTCAATTTCAGGAAGGCAGGGACATTTGTTTATAATCTTATACGTCAAGAAACTGGTTTGTAATCCGTTTATGTCATATATTGTTAGTATCTTTAGGTTTTTAAACAACGGTGCACGGGGGAAAGTGAAGGAAACTTTTTATGCTATTCTAATGTACTGTTTCTGGAAAAAAAAAAAAAAAAAAAAGAGTGATTTAAGTGTCGTAGAGTATATACTTTAGCTCCGCCCCCTTTTGCATATTGTGTCTGGGAAGAGGTTAGTGTCCATATCATCTTCTTCCCTGTATTTGTACATTTATTTTCTAATATTTCTTGTGATGTCCATATTTATTAAGTTGTATTTACTTTGATACTGAATTTGTTAGTTTTCTTGTCTGTCCCACACGGTGTTAACATGATATTTTCGTCATTACAGGTCTGGGTACAGGGAAGGATGGAGCATCCCAACTAACTGTTTTATATCTTGTTATCCTGGCTAAATAAATGGAGACTGCCTCTGCATGAATCACTGTGTCTTGGGTTTATGCACTCCCAACAGCAAAACAACGCAGAGGGAATAATCCAGTCACACATGCATGGTTTTGGTCTCAACTGTTTGCTTGACATTTTAAAGTTTTTTTTACTGAATAAAACTTATTTTTCCACCTGATATGCAGCTCTGCTATATTTGCAGATGAGGAGTCACAATATCAAAGCCAACAGAAAATTTACTGGTGCTAAATCACACCAGGTGATCTAACTTAGCCGTATTAGCTGATGATAGCTTTAATTTGTATTAGGGCTGCTAAGACGTAGACGTAGACAGCACAGACACAGCCATCAAAAGTAAATGAGGGGGAAAAATAAAATAAAATTTATTTTAAAACTTTTCCCAAAATGTAATGACATCTATTCTGTGTCACTGGTAATCTATAAACCCAGTTTGGTACGAATTCAACCAATACTTCTGCTGCGAAAGTGCTAACAAACAAACTGAACCATAAACAGTACCCCTTGCCTCCCCTTCAGGGTAACAGCGGTTATGTCCTGCAGTTGAGGCTTCACAACTGCAGTTCACAAACCAATGGGTGTCATGTCAGGGGGTTCATACACTATTTATACATTATCTATGGTAATGTCACAGAATGAGGTGGTTTTGAACAGGTGAGAAGCCTCTGACCGGCCAAGACAAACAAGGTGTTCAGATCTAAAATAGAGACTGTGGGTCCCATCGTGAAGGTTTGGGTTAAGACTTTTACAGGAACCAAGCCAAATATAGTAGACAGACTTCATTTAAAATTATAATTGAGAAGTCTTTTCCTTTTACCATTTTATACAGTATATTACACATAAACCATTACCTCAGCCTATATATGAAATGACCTATATCTGGATATGAGATTCTGCTCTCATAACCCCTGAGCCCTTTGGGGGATCAGTCAGGATGCTTATGCATGCACAGCGTGTCGCCAGGGAGGAGGGCCACTACCTGGCTTGGCCTGCTGCCACCCCAACCTGACCTCTAATAAGCTGTAGAAAATGTATGCAGTGTACTGACCTATTCTTTCAAGTGTATTTCAATGAGCTGTCGATGTCAAATCCAACTACTACCATTACACCTTTGTTTTTCTTTAAAACACTTAGGTTTAGATTGGTCTATGTTTATGTTATACTCTGGAAAAGCTAACCCCAGGCTATGTTTATTTATGTTTTACTCCAGTGTTTCCCATACATTCATTTATTCATGGAGGCCTGCCACGAATAAATAATTTCCGCGACAAATATTTTTTCCGCTTTTGGCTCGACCTCGCTCATAAAAGCACTGTAATGTAGCAAATCATTACAATTCTGTTGCAGTAGGTGGCGGTATAAATCGTCACTCAGACAATAAAACAAAGACGACACACTTAACACCTTGTTTGCCAGAAGAAGAAGAAGAAGACTGGCGAAAAAGACCAAGGTAAGTAAAACTATGGTCTGAACAGCTATAACTCCACCTGTTATATTAGCCTGTGTCTCTGTTAATATAGTTGGAAGTTCAACAAGTGCAGAGACATTAACTCGCACTGTTAGTAGCGTTAACGTTAGCCAACAGGCTAGCCACATCACACTTGTTTAGCTGCTGTTGCTTAGCTGGCGCTGTAAGTAGCACGGTTCTGCTCATAAGTGACGATGCAACTGTATGCAACTGAAGTGTTCAAGTGTTAAAACTCATGCGTTTTTCTTGGTCGCACCCCCCACCCCCCATGACCTCACCACCACAAATAGATTCCTGTCCTGTGGGAAACACTGTACTCCGTTAAATATCATCTAATAAACAATTAGGCGACTGATAATAATTGCTAGTTGTACCCAGCAGTCATTTTTCAGATCCATTCAGATCACAATCAGATTTATTGTCATTCAATAACAACATCCCAGATGCTGTTACACAACGAAATTTGTAAAATGCACAACACAAAAATAAAACACAGGGGAATTCCTTTAAAAGCAACAGCTTAAAGAAAACAACCCATATATGTCATAGATGTAAAAGCTATATTAAAAAGACTGAATAAATAAATAAATCAACACTTAAAATGATAAAAAAAAAAAAAGACACATATTGCACTGTACAGGGTCAATTATTGCACTTTTCAGGGATCAGATCCACTCGTATCTAAGGTTACCACCTGCAGTAAAATATAATAAATCATTATTCCATTTACAGTTGGTTTGTTGACATCTTAATTGTGTCGCCTCTTGTCTGTAATGTGTCAGAAATAGGCACCGTAATGCTCTGTTAAAAAACAGACACGTCATTCTACTCTGACTCACACTCTCACAAGTCATACTCCTACTTACTATCTGCTGAACAATAAAGATGGTTAAGCATTAGCCACTTCTTAAATACTCTCTTCTTATTATGGGATTCACAGCCTGCCTGCCGGGTTCTTCTGACTGTCAGCCAGAAAAGAAGAAAGTGGCAACAGTGCAGATAAACGTGACCCTGAGCCAGACCCTGCTGAATAGCACATTAACATGATTCACGCAAATACCCATCATGCTCAATTGATCTGCCGATGCAAACTCCTTCAGCGCAGAAAATCAGGAGTTGAGGAGTAGCAGGAGGAAAGGGAGGGTAATCAGCCGTGTGTGGGTCATTATTAGCTGACTTTTTAACCTTTCAACTGCGACCTTAAGGCAGGAAAGGCTTCTGATTAACATGCCAGAGCAGGAAAAACAAAAGACCACAAGAATCCCTACTCAACGGCCTCTTTCCCCAGATAAACCTCTCAATTATCATTTCCTGAATTCATGTTTCAAACCAAAAAAAAGGCCAGACATAATTAAATTGTGGTAAAGGTGCCAAACAAGTAGGCAGCTTCATCTGTTTGAGATGAGTGTTTTAACCAGGGCCTCATGGTCGTATGCTGAATGCCTGAATAATGTGATAATATTGGTTCTAGAGTGGCACATGGTCCCACTCCTGTTTTTTGAAGTGGAATGTCTAAAAGAGACAGCAGTGATTCACAGGTCAAACCAGAAATACTTCAAATATACGACAGTAGCAGTTATAGCAGACAGGAAAGGACCGGAAAGTACGATTAATTACAACGTTCCCAGACAGAAAGGCTTCTTAAAATCACCCAGTCAAAAGCGACATGACCTTTTATTCATTAAAGTGTGTTGGAAAATGTGACTTTCCACTGCTGACAGTGATTGATGGACAAATACATTACACAGACACACTGTAATGTACTGAAAAAGAAAGCTTACGAAGTAAAAAGCTGATCTGATCTGCTCATTTAGTCAAAAGTAAAAGGAGCTGATCAGAGAAAAAAGAAGCAGGTGCACTTTGGATCAGACACAAGATTTACATGTGTAGTCCTCATATCCAGCTGTTATTAGTTTTTAATGAGCACTGCAAAATGTTGCTGTGTTTCTTGTATCAGGTTCTTTCATATTTTACTTTAACTAAAAAAAAAAATCTTCTAGGGATAAATGTGAAAAATAAGCATTCATTACAAACACTATGATACTTAGATAGGATCGCAGGTCTTTGTTTATCTATGTGCATTAGAGATGCGCGGTTGATCCGCGCAGCCGCGGGCGGGGCGGACAATCCGCGGATCGGACGGATGACGTGACAAAAAATAATATTTTAATTAAATTCAGGCGGGTTGCGGTTGAAGCACAGCACTGAAACACAGTCTTGCCCCCTATAATATTGCTAACCATTCCTGTTGTCCGCTTCCTAACCGTGGTCGGGAAACACAG